>JAWQFJ010033052.1:12500-15974 GCA_034096865.1 Theodoxus fluviatilis
TCCACCAAGGAAGTTATTATTTTCAGTTGGTTAGTTAGTTCCTTAGTTATACGGCAAAAAACAAACAAAATGTTCAAAATGGATTCTGGTGAAATATGCTGCAAGGTCAGAGTTTCACCCAAGGAACAATCCGTGAAGTTTGGAGGTTTTTTGGAATCACGTTTCGGAATCACAACCATATACAAAAAGGTTATTGCCTCGGCTGATGACTTGTGCAGTGCTGAGGTGTCCTGTAAGCCAATGTATTTTACTGTGAGATCGATAGTAGATGTAGCGATAAAATGAACTACACTTTGTAGCATCAAGCCTGTCTAGCAGAACGTACTGCCTGAATTATGCAGGCCACGGAAGACCAGCCATGCATTCAACCGCTACAAGGTGTTTTCATATGAAGTCAAGCGCTACAAGGTGTTTTCATACGAAGTCAACCGCTACAAGATGTTTTCATATGAAGTCAACCTGTACAAGGGGTTTTCATATGAAGTCAACCGCTACAAGGGGTTATCATATGAAGTCAACCGCTACAAGATGTTTTCATATGAAGTCAACCGCTACAATGTGTTTTCATATGAGGTCAATCACTACAAGGGGTTTTCATATGAAGTCAACTGCTACAAGGTGTTTTAATATGAGGTCAACCGCTACAAGGTGTTTTCATATGAAGTCAACCGCTACAGCAGGCGCAACACAGTGCTTGCCTCAATGAACCACTAGCAGCACTAAAACTTCCATGTAACCTCAGGCCCAGCAGGCACAGCACAGTGCTTGCCTCAATTATGCCCCTTTGTGTTGTGGCTTTAATAGTGGAGGTTTGCACTCTCCTTGTGCTGTCTAGTTTAATAAAGATATTTCTGATCAGTGATGGGATGGACAGATACTATTCAGAACTTAGCAGAAGACATCTTAGGTCAAAACATTGCAGGAATTGTCTGTTTGTTTTCTTATTTTGTTTTGAAGTACTAGTAGTTTTAATGATCCAAAGTGTGTGTGTGTGTGTGTGTGTGTGTGTGTGTGTGTGTGTGTGTGTGTGTGTATGTGTGTGTGTGTGTATGTGTGCTGCACCAAATGAAAAAAATTGCAATTAAACTCTAGCTAAGTTGCAAATCTTTCATATATAGTTACTGTGGAAGAACATGCTAATGATCTGAATGACTCGCCATCTATTTCTATTTTCAGGATGAAGGCAGAGACCACTTGAACAAGAATGAGGTGTCCATGAAAAACTTTAACGACGCTTTGCACCTGGCTTACCAACACCTCAATGCAGAGGTGTCCAAGTCTCTTTTCTCGACAGGTGAGTGTTGCCACAGCATTCTTTCACACAGTCAGTTGTCTTGCAGTCATATTTCAATTATGTCTTTGTCAGATGACTCCACTAGTGAGCAGAGGTCTGCCAAGAATAGAAAACTATACAGACGTTTCCTCTCTAACCAAGAACCGACATTGATCTCCCAGGGTCAGCTTACATTTAGATCAACCAAGGAGAGCACAGTTTTGTAGCCACTGGACTCGTGAAGACCGAAAGCAAGGTCTTAGTGTGTGTTCTGTCATTCAGTTCAAATGGGGAAGTCGCTGTCTTGGGCAGAGTTGTGAAAGCTGTCTGTAGTGAGCTCACCCGTGCTGTTCAGGGCAGCCCCTTGAGCACAGAAGAAGAAAAGAAAGAAAAGCGATCCATTGTGTGGAAGTGCAGAGTAATGTTATCATCACAGAGAGAAAACCTTTTAGAGTTGAAAGTCTTCACCCTGGTCATGATGGCTGCTGTCGATTATAGTCTGCGATAGCTCCATTCAATCTAGTTTAGCTTATGGTGCTCCTTCACGAAATTGGTATCTAGTTTAACTTAGTTATCACTGGTTTAAGTTGAGGTGTTGGAAGAATTTGTAGATGGTTTGATTGCTTTGGGCTGCACACTACAACTGCAATTAGCTGATGTAAGGCAGGGAAGAAGAAGACAACAGTTCCTGCTGTTGCACAGTGCCTTGAAAACTCCACACACTTGGTAGATTTTTCTCTTGGCAGGCAGTAAGGCTAGGAAGACCATGAAGTCGACACCTCGGGCATTTGTTGATGTATACAATTTATTCCCTTTCAGAGTGTTAAGTCTACCATTGAGTTCCTGCTGTTTCCTGATGGTGATGTTGCTATTGCAGAACTGGAGCCAAAGGATGCCAGGAAGACAGTGGATGCCCCTGTTGAGGCTACAGCAGATGCATCTCCAGAGGTTGGGAAGGCACATTCAAAGAAGGCAGTTCCATTCATAGGCAGCAGCATTCCATCCCTACAGAGCAGCAGATATTCTTTCATCTTTACCAGCACTACAGTATTGAACTCTAAAGGCTTGAGGAAGGGGGGAAGATCAAGGTCACGAGGTAAAATTGATCGTTACTTCAAAAAGACATTGTCCATTGAGAACGCAGAGGAGATTTTGGTAAGCAGTTCTTCGATCAAGATTCATACATTAGTCAAGTGTGCGAAGGTGGAACATATATACTTGTGATTCCCATGCGCGCTATCTGCGAACGGGCTCGAATTTGTTGAAGCCAAACAAAACGAAGCAGACGGTTATGGCAGGGTGTTTTGATTAAAGAATTGGCGAAATGGGCGAGTGCCAAGCTTGTGAGCTTCTGGTGCAGTACGTCGCAGCGGCAAAATGGATGAAGCTCCTGCGTCCTTGACGAACAATGCTTTGCTTGAAAGTATGGACATAAACTAAATGTTCACGGACGTTGTGATGAAGGAGGAGACACCCTCCCTTGAGGAAGCAAAACCCTCTATGACCCCAAAAGAAGAAGTACTGCATCCTTCGGAAAAAGACTTTGGGGGGGGGGGGGGGGGGGCATGCACAGGAAGGCGATGTCGACACACATCAGCCAAAAAGGAACGATACAGGGACTCCTACGGTTGATTCTGGCGTGGTCAAATCCTCAGAGGCATGTCACGAAGGGTTCTTTGTGCCAACTCTCAACTCTGAAAACTCCCCAAATCCCCACCGTGCGGATCAGTCCAGCGCTAACCTGGATGACCTCGGGTACAGTCCCGACACAAAGAGTCTGCTTTGTCGAAAGCGGGCCTTGGACTCCATCATCAAGGGCACGCTGCCGACTGTGGGTGGAGAGAGTGGAGAGAAGAACAACAGTTCTAGAGGACCCGCCTTTCCCAAAAAGCGCAGCGCGGTGCATCACATGGCTAGAGAGCTGGACGAGAAGGTCAAGCTGGGAATCTGCTCTTTCCTGACCAAACCGGACTCCACTTCCCACATCCGGAACTACCTCCTGGCCGTCGGACAGGAAACGGAAGTGGCCAAGGTCGGGCGCCTCCCACAGGCTGCTGCCAATCACGCCTAGTCGGACAGAAGCGCCGCCCTCTCCCTGTGAAGTTTCTCCATCTCCCCCAGAATCACCGCCCACGTCCGCAATAGGCACGACCACACGGGCATCAACCCCATCCACTCCGCCCCTATGATTGACATGGTCA
>JAWQFJ010033059.1:5000-10000 GCA_034096865.1 Theodoxus fluviatilis
GTATTTAAGTGAGCGGCTGGCCTTTGAATAAAGTATTTTATTCGTTTGTTCTCTCTCTGTCTCCAGACAATACTGCACGTCACAAATACGTACCGATTAATAATTACGAAAACATGCTGTAATTAAAATTAACAAAAAAGAATTCTTCTAAAAAGGAAACATGACTCAAAGGGAGCTTCCATGCCAGCTGTCAAGTAAAGTCCGGTGAGAATTAAACTAATATTTCCTCTTATTACACCAGTATAAAATAAAGATGACAAATAGACAATTTAATGGAAGTAGCTCTGTAAAATAATGTGAAATATTGAATGGTTAGCAGAAAGTCTTTGCTACGTAATGTATGAAACTACGATCAAACCCAAAACGCACCACATTTTAAATTAATGTTTTTCTGGCTTTGTGACAGATGACGTGTCTACTGCACAGACTCCTTGAACAGATCATCCATATCTAAAACGAGAAAAACGGTGAGGTTTAGAGCGGTTCCGTTTCAGAAAATTTAGACACACACGAGTATGGGTGGATTAATGTTAGAAGCGCAATATACATCTCTCTCTCTCTCTCTCTCTCTCTCTCTCTCTCTCTCTCTCTCTCTCTCTCTCTCTCCATCATATATATATATATATATATATATATATATAAAGTTTTAGACCAGACAGATAGATCACAGCAATCTATTTTATCCTCACTGAGTTATTCACACACACACAGACACACACAGACACACACAGACACACACAGACACACACAGACACACACAGACACACACAGACACACACACACACACACACACACACACACACACACACACACACACACACACACACACACACACACAGAGTTAACTCTTTTCGGGAATAATTGAAAATATTACTTGTTGTTAAGATTACCTAGAGCGTGCAGTACAGAAATACACGTAGTTAGTTAGGAATGAGGTCAGTCTTATGAAAAAAACTTTGCAGGTCTAAAAGTTTATGTTTGCTTTGACACTTGTTTGTATCCATGTCATTCGTCCTTTTACTATTAGAACAATACATAATCTTGAGTGTATGTTTCGATGCACTCGAATGCGCAGAGTATTCATAAGTTTTTGTAAACAAAGGCACACTAAAGATCCAAGATGAATGTATGTCTACAAAGAAAACGCCCAATAAGACAATCAGCACGAATATAGGCCTACTAATATTTATCATTCACTGCCTCTGTATTTAGAGAATATTGTTTGATGTCTATTTCTCTCTGTAGTACCAAATTCGCTCACTCTTGAAGAAGGTAATTTTCCGAATGCGAAATGCATAGCTAGCTTGCAAATAGAAGCGTCACTGAGTCAAGCAACTCTATTTGCGAAAATCACAGGGCGACAACAATTAACAAATAAATGCTGTCACGCGTAGACTTGAATGTTTCATATATCAATCCTTGCACAATAACCAAACACTTCAAGTCTGTACAAACACTTAATGGCAATTTGTTTCGTTGAGGTACCATCACTTTAAGTCTGTACAAACACTTAATGGCAATTTGTTTCGTTGAGGTACCATCACTTTAACAGTGCGATCACGTGCTCCGCAGCGCGTGTTTTACTGCAATACATCCCAAACCACGAAGTGGAATAAAACGTCCCTGCTCCTCCTTCTCGCAGCTTGTATGAAGAAGTTTCTTTATTTAATCACAATAGTAAAGTGGTGATTGCTACATCTACTGAGGAGTGAAAAAGTGTCATGTCTATAGAATATGCTTCAGGGGATCATCAATCATTTCATCAAAATGCATGATCCACTAAGTTTTCAGACAAAAGATGCAGTTTTGATGGAACTCACAGAGTATACTTCTGTCGAGAGGCTCAGCTGGTGGATATGTAAATGGCAAGTTAATATCGGCAGCCGATTAAAATGGTTTAGAATTAAATTTATACTTCTGCTCCATCGCCTCATTCCTATACTAATGAATTGCATTCTGTTGTTGGTTGAAATCCTTTCGGTGTTGTGTTTAAAATTGCGTACTCTGCATCTAACGAGCCTCGTTACATGAATTTAGCTTTTCCCCAGTTGTGGTAGTTCACATAGACGCCCTATATACTGCATTCCCTCAGAACTGTCAGAATCTTTATTTTCGCTTTATTGCAGCAGCTAGTTAAGAACATCAAGTGATAACTCACGCAAGGATAGATTTAAGACGCCAGCAGAAACACCGGTGACAATCAAATGTGAAATAGGGATTAAGTTTTTCTTCCTCTGCGCTCTGCAACTTTAGGAAGGAATTGCTCGTTCTTGTTGTAGACCATTTATTGTATTAATATCAACAGCTATTTTTGTCCATCAGATGTGTGTATTGTGTACGAAGTGAAAAAGCTCTGAATGTGTAGAATTTTGTGAGATCGTGTCACTAACTATGCCTAATAATCCATAGTGTCATATGATTTCTCATAAAATTCCTTTATTTAATGAAGAACATAGGAGATAAATAGCATCTGCAACCAACATGTTATCTACCAGAGTGAAGAACCCCATAAACTGAAGGAAAGATGTTGATGAACGTGGCAACACAACGGTGAAAATATGACACGGAACTTCTCGGAGACAATAACAAATACCGTATCTTGATTTATTTGGCATGTTCTCCACTGTGTCTGATGCAAAGATTTCGATCAATGGACGAGCAATGACAAAGGCGACATTCCTTATAAAGGAAGATGAGGATCAAGAGTGGAAGGATAAGTGAGGTAGAGGAAAGACAATAGAAATGCTAAAGTAGAAGAGGTACAGAGCGCAGCTGAGCGTAATAAGGAAGAGATGGGGGATACCCTTGTAGGGAGAGGCGGGATCAAACAAACAAAAGAGATAACTCTGACGACAGAAAACAGGAGAAGAAATAACAAAAACAAACAACAATCATAACTATTCCATCATTCACATTTCGATGCAGAACCGAATCTCTGTCCGCCATTTGGAATGCTAAATCATAATTCATCAGCACCGGAATACTCATCATCTTCATCTACAATGCCACGGACTGGACTTCCTTGATGACCATTCAAGTGCGCGCTTCATAGCTGGGGGACACCAGCACCCAGCCTCTGAGGAAGATGGAGCCACATCCGGGCTTTGATGCGCCACCTCAAAGGATCCGGACCGAGTCTAGTCTGCAATAAAGCCAGACCCCACGGACTACGCGACAAAGTGAGCCTGGACGTCCCTCGCTGTGCTCTCCCCATCTCGCCCCCCTCAGCCCGTCCTCTCACTCCAATAAAGGTGTTTCATTACCTACCTGGGTTTCCCCGGTGCCGACAGCCACACATGCCAGGAGAAAGTGGTGACTCGACGGCGCTCGTGTGGGGTACAGACGGTTTCTTTCATCCGCGCCGTGCCTTTGTTCTCCCCTGCTTCGTGGACAAATACCCCTAATACGTTCCTGATTGCCGCAGGTAAATAAGAAGTCAATAAAGCGAAGACAGCGTGATAATATCCGCAGAGGGGACGCCGGCACGTTGAGGAGCAGCTCCACGAGAAGCGGATCAGATCCTTCCTAATAAACTTTAAAAGATTTCCAAATGGTCCCGGCGAGAGGAGAGAGGGGAAAAAAGACTGTTTGAAATACTGAAGGCGAGCGTGCGCTTCTCTCCCCGCACGTGTCGCTTGAAGCGAGATCTCTTCTAGACGTGGACTCTGGGTCCCCAGACTTCAAAGGAAATCCGACTTGCCCGGGCAGGTGAGCTGGGAAGGGCTGGGGAGCATCCCCTGTCTGTTTCACCTGTCCACGTCCCGGATGGAGAAAGATGGCGGAGACAGAGCGGCGCACGTAGCGGGTAGAGCCACCCCGAAGTTCGCACGCCCCGTGATACCCGCTACTCCTCCCTCCTCCTACAGTGTCTTCCTGTGTGTGTGTGTGTGTGTGTGTGTGTGTGTGTGTGTGTGTGTGTGTGTGTGTGTGCGTGTGTGTATGTGTGTGTGTGTGTGTGTGTGTGTGTGTGTGTGTATGTGTGTGTGTGTGTGTGTGTGTGTGTGTGTGTGTGTGTGTGTACGTCTGTGTGTGTGTGTGTATGTGCATGTGTGTTTGTGTGTGTGTGTGTGTGTGTGTGTGTGAATGTGTGTGTGTGTGTGTGTGTGTGTGTGTGTGTGTGTGTGTGTGGGTGTGTGTGTGTGTGTGTGTGTGTGTGTGTGAGTGTGTGTGGTGCGTGTGTGTGTATATATGTGAGCGTGTGTGTGTGTGTGCGTGTGTGTGTGTGTGCGTATGAGTGTGTGAATGTGTGTGTGTGTGTGTGTGTGTGTGCGTGTTGCTCATTGTGTGTTGCTCATTGTGTATTGCTCATTGTGTGTTTGTATGTGTATTTTGTGTGTGTGTGTGTGTGTGTGTGTGTGTGTGTGTGTGTGTGTGTGTGTGTGTGTGTGTGTGTGTGTATGTGTTTTATGGCAAACACAGATTCAGTCAATTCTTTTTATGCATACTGACACCAAAACCATTCACCTATTTACATTTGGGATGGTTTCAATGTCACGTCGGTCCTGAGCATTGTGTTAAGTAAGCTTATGTCACCTGCCTTTATTCAAAATAGCACCGAAACGCGTACAATAAAAGGTTTGAGCAGCAGTCGAAAGGCGAAAGGGACGCTAGAAAGAGTTCTAACACCGAAACGCGTACAATCAAAGTTTGAGCGGCAGTCGAAACGCGTACAATCGAAAATTTGAGCAGCAGTCGAATGGCGAAAGGTAAGTAAGTACCATTCTGAACACAGAGATATACTATCTCTGACACAGGCTTATCACGTGACTTCAGCTCCACATTCCAATGATTTAACCTTTCAAAACTCAACATGATCAAAAGACCATCGAGAGTAAAATGAGACGATTCTATTTCACTCCAATTATTTATCTCGATAGATAAACGCAAATTTGATGTTCTAATAAAACTAATCTATGAGATTTTCACGAAATCATTTGAGAACTACTTTTAGCGCGAACGTCTACAAGGTTGCAAAATGCCGTGAGCACGTGGGATTGTGT
>JAWQFJ010033059.1:15000-17500 GCA_034096865.1 Theodoxus fluviatilis
GGTATGAAAATCGGGAGTCCGATTTTTGAAAAGATAAGATTAGCGATGTAACCCACCTTTCCGATCATGGGGTTATTACAGCCTCTTTTATGTCCAGGGCCTTCATATGGGAGACATATTGACTGCGGGGGAAGAATACGCAGGCTCGTTTCGTCTGCATCGCGAGCTACAGGAAGCTGTCTCCTGTGAAGCAATTTGCTTCGATTTGGGCCCAGCCCGCTGACAGATTGAAGGATACGCCCTCACAAAGAAGATTTTCTCGTGGTCGAGAAAAATGAGTGGAATGGATGTTTCCATGAAAATTGGCCTCCCAGGGAGGACATAACAGGTTTTATTCGAAATTTTATTGGCGCAATGAATTTTTCTCACTTCCCACCTTGCTTGGTACCCATCTCGTACCTGACTGCTAGGCTTTCCTTCCCGCATATGTGTTCATGGGAACATTCTTGTCATGGTGATGTTCCGCCAAATGTTGGATACCATGTAGGTCTCCTTTTGGCATGACGATAATTAGCTAATGTGTGCTTATTCCTCTTGAACATTCAGCGTTAGGCGATGATCTCTACTGGCTTGGAAAGATACAAACAGGTGTGTAAATTAGTTGAGGTTGGCCATACTTTTCAACAGAGAAACGTCACACGAGTCAACAGAGGGGTGCCTGCAGGTCATAGCGCTTTACCATCGACTGATGTAGGCAAAATATACAGTTTGCTTTCCTGGCAGCTGCGGAATTTCGCAGGGCCTTTGATGAACCGACTGAACGAAAAATTGTTCATTTGCAAGGGCTTCGGCCCATCTCGAATATTGCACAGCAACAATGCTAAGCAACACGAACATTACTGCTTAACAAGATTGCAAGTATTGCGGATATTGCCTGGGCAGTCAACGACAAGATACGTGTATGGTTGATCCTCCTGAAATGAGTCGAAGAAATACCCTCGAGCGATTTTCATATCATTGTATCATAACAAACTGCAATGAAAACACTTCAAAAGGTACACAAAATGTTTTGGCTAGTGCAATAGTTGACGATTAAAGCCTGTTTGAATACCACTGAAAACGGGCTTCTTTTTAAATTCAAGGTTGCTCACTTGATACTCAGGTAGAGTGCGAGGTTTAGATACAACGGGCAAGTTCATTAAATTTTAGCTCAGAGACGTTCCCTTAATGGCCATTGAAAATGCTTTGTTCATATCGACGAGAATCTTCTGTTCACAATGACACCACACACTAATGGAGAATAACAATCAAGTCACCCCGACCAGGGATTGAACCACGGTACCTAATCGCCTCGCACAGCTGCCACCAGGTGGAGCTACTACGCAAAATCCTGAACTTAAAAAAAAGATGCGTTCATCAGCGCAGTTGGTCGTTCCCCTGCAGTCGATGTGCTCTTGCGAGGGAGGTCATGTGACTGCTGTGCGAGAATACGAAAGTATCATTCTTATCGAGAAAAACATGAAAGGAGTCGTGCTAACACTCGGTTTTAATGAGTGACATTGATTGTTATTTTTTACAAGTATAATCTAAACCTTTCTGCGTCCCCTTAAAAGACAGGGCGTTAACACGACTCGTTAAAAGTGTTCCTTTGTTGGAGTGACACAACACATTACACGGATTTGTTTGCAAGAAAGCAGAATCAGGAAACTGACAAGGTAGGGGTTCGAACGTATTACGCAATCAGGCGCAGGTTTTTGCACAAAGAAGTTTACATAGTCTTTCTGTAGACGCCAAACAGCCGTTTATCTGTGAATTAGCAGCGTGAAACCAAAACAAGTATGATAGAAAGACTTTGATTCTGCTTTGTCACGCATAGCTATGGACTGATAAAAGGTCTTCATTGCAGTTTGAGGACAGTCATTAGATAACCGTCTGTCTCAAAGGGCCAATGGAGCGCCATGGCAGGTCACATGACTCGGGGACAGCGTCTGCAGTGGCCACGGAGTCCCGTGGCAGTCTCCGCCCCACCCTCCCCAGACACACTCTGAGAGCTGGCACAAAGTTGCAGTCTGGTTCTACAGCCTCCGGCGGCTCCTCATGTCCTCCAGCCATCAGTTCGCCCTGACTTCACCCTTTCTGATGCCCTCTTTGACAAGGCCTTTCCTACTGCCGCGGTCTTCAGCGAGGTGTCACCAGCTGTCTGTGGTGATGCCTGTGGATCTCAGGACTTAACAGGACAGTGGTGATATGAGAATTATTGTCTGGCAAGTGGTGTGGACCAAAGTTCATTAATTTCAACCAAATGCGGGCACTCGCGGAGCGATCTCAACTGCAACCACAGACACTTGCCACGTACAGGACGCTGCCCCGGTAGCAACCAGGGTTAAAGGCTCTCGATGAATGAATGAATGAATGAATGAATGAATGAACGAACGAACGAACAAATGAATGAATGAATGAATGAATAAATGAATGAGGAAGGTAGGAAGAAAGTTGTACAGCCTGTCAGTCTTCAGGCTGCATAAGGCCGCTAACATGAAGATCACGAGCTGGTTAGAGA
>JAWQFJ010033059.1:22500-30000 GCA_034096865.1 Theodoxus fluviatilis
ATCGGGGAAACATTCTTCTCGTTGACTTAGAAATTATTGCCTGAAAACCCCCCCCCCCCCCCCAAATATTTGCACTGACACATTGAACTAAGTATTTAAAAAACAACATTTTAATAAACCAGTTACGTTTTATCGTTTTCTAAAATTTTCCAGACAGATACAGATGGTTTATTTATTGCCTCTCAACGGAATTTTTTTCTCGTCCAACACACATAACACAAATAAGTACAATGGAGTAAATACACACAGACAATGGTTACAATGCATTATATTAGCAAACTGGATGGACTTCAACGATTAAGTTATTAACAGGATTAATAACATATTTTGTTCTTCACAATCCTCTCGTTGCGCCGTTCCCAGCCCTTCCCCCCTTCTAACACCCACCCACCCCCACCCCCCGCTATATTTCCATCACCATTGTAAGCGAGTTCTATTGGGGAAGCAATCTTCTACCTGACTCTCTGATTCTTGCCTAGTAAGTCCGAATATCAAAACGATTTGCATTAATGGACGGTGAGCTAAAGGTATAAAGGTGTGATTTTATATAGCGACTTTCAACCATTGATCGGTGCTAAGTTTTGAAAGAAAAAAAAATCACAGTTTTTAATAGACCAACTACATTTTATCATTTGCTCAGTTTTAACTCTTCTAGAGACTGTTATCTCGTCGTATGAGATTTTCTATTGCGTAAGCGTCCTTCTAGGTGAATCCACAATGCCTGCCTGAGGAGTGTGAATATCAAAACGATTTGCATTCACGAACGGTGAGCTAGGATTTCCAAAAATTAATTCAGATTTTGACAGACCAGTTACATTATATATTTAAAAAAAATTAATTTCAATCTTATAAAGATCGTTCCCTCGTCGTTCAAGAGTTTCTATTGTGTAAGTGTCCTTCTAACCGAATTCGCCATGTTAGCATAAGAAGTGCGAATATCAAAACGATTTGCATTCACGGACGAAGAGTGGAAAGTACAAACATTCCCAGCTTTTAAATAACCAGTTACACTGTGTCATTTTGAAAAATTGTAAGTCTTTTAGAGACCGTTGCTTCGTCGTTCGAGAGCTTCTATTAGGAAAACGCTCTTCTTGTGGGTTCTGCAATGCTTCTAATATACATGTTTCAATTTATCATTTGGGGAAAATTCTTGTTTTTTAAAGACTGTTACCTCGTCGTTCGCGAACTTCTATTGCGTAAGCGCCCTCCTATCTGACTCTGCTGAGAAATCTGCGTTTACTGAAATATGTTGACACTTCCACGTCTGCAGGAACCCTGCGTCTTAATATACTGTCCACACGTGTACTTCTGTCTGCACGTGCACTCGCCACGACGCCAAGACAAGACACCACTGCGTACACTTGCCAGCTGGGACGGAACCTCGCCGCTGCCATAGAGACGGAGCTTCCACGCCTTGTGACACTTAGCTCTCCATCCCGGGGCGCGAGGCTCTACCTCCATCGTTACACGCTTGTCTTTAAACGGCCCTTTTCAGGGCCACTTTGGCTCAAGAGAGAATACAATTGTCGGTTACTGTCCACACCTTTTTCCTTTCTGTACGTGAATGAGTATGTTTGGTGAACACCTACGATGCACCTATCTCTTTGTGTGACTATGTTAGCTTTGGTTCAACGTCTACGACGTGCCAAGGCAAAGACAAAAGTGTTTACAGGAACTTCCTCTCCCTTCCACCATTTCTCAGATATGCTGACTCTACTGACGACTGGAATCTTGCTTGGGGAACCAGGAGCAGATGGCGCAGAGTTCCCACAATGGTGTTGCAGCGATGACCAATGATAATCGCAGACATCAGGCCTGACCCGAACTGGAATCTGTGCGGTAGACTCTCGTCGCACAGCCACCTTTGTAGCCCACGCCAATGACAATAAAATTTGATAATGGGAAGCTGTCTTTGATGCCAAAAGTTGGCCACTGGTAGACACCGGCCGTGGAAAATTTTGATTGACGAGTGGAGACTGGATGTCCTGCTTCGGAAAACTTGTCCCATAAAGTATGGTCTGTTTCGGTAGCTAGCCCAGACCCGCAACAGAAGACGCGTTTCCGCTGCAAAGGTGTTTCTACCTCTACTGATGGACCTCTCTATCGAAACTGCCGATCCTTCCACCCATTGACTTACGGGTGTGAGGCATTTGGTAGCTGACTGCTCTGTCGCAAGCCTTTTGAAGTTCTCTCCCTCGAAGTCTGGGTAAAGGCAAAGACGACAATGAAATGTTGTCATTGAATGGCCGTAAATTGTGGAAGAAAGGATTTGCTTCCTCTCTCAATGTGTGTGTGTGTGTGTGTGTGTGTGTGTGTGTGTGCGTGCGTGCGTGTGTGTGTGTGCTGTGTGTGTGTGTGTGCGGTTGTGTGTAGAAGAAACGGTAAACTCCTTTTGCATTGTGACGAGACAATCAGGATTAATGGATGGGAAACCAAACTTTATTCTACCGCAAGACTGAGACAAGGGGAGCCTTTGCTCCACAGAGAAACTCATGCCGTTAGTTGGAGGTAATGAGCCGTTCCCAATTTGATTGCATCTCTGATGAATGACCCAGTGACGGAATCCGCTGCCCACCCTACCATTAACTTACGTGCGAGAAACATTGTCTATTTCGCTCTCCAGTGGCAACTCTTTAAGGGCAGTGTCCAGAAACCCCAAGATCAAGACGATGCTGTGGTCAGATTATCCACGGCAATTATTGAGAATAACAGTTTCCGCCCTGCAGGTGTGTGTTCCTGTGAATTGAAATTGTTGGCAAGCGTTCGTCCGCAGCGGGAGATAGTGTTGTTCAAGGCGAGCAGGGAAGATTCCATTTCTTGTATCGTTCAGTTTGGGTGCATTTTATTTTAGAAGGAAGTCTACACTGATTGCTTGAGAACAACAATAAATCAAATGAAAAATACTATTCAAATGAAGAAATTCCCCGATTCAAACTCCCAGCTTTGCAGTAGCTGACGAACAAGTGCGACGTATTTAGTATTTGACTTTCCTTTGTGAAGTCTTTTGAACAGAACGTTCTAGAAAGGTTGATGAGGTAAGGACGACAAAAACAAAAAAGAAACTCTTTCTAAATACCCTGTCTCCCCGGAGCTCTAGTAGCACAGTGGTTAAGACGCTCGCCTTGTGGCCAGCAGGTGCAGTGTTCAGTTCTGCACGGATCCTAGAGTGGCATCCTTGGGCAAGGTGCCTAGCCTGGCATCGCCTCTCCTACCCAGGAGTAACACCGGATACTGGGCGCTGCACAGTGGCGCTCGGGGGTGAAAGACCCCACAAAGAACTCTCATGTATTTGAGCAAGAAATAAAAGTAGTTGTTGTTATTATTATTATTATTATTATTATTATTATTATTATTATTATTATTATTATTATTATTATTATTATTATTATTATTATTATTATTATTATTATTATTATTATTATTATTATTATTATTATTATTATTATTATTATTATTATTATTATTATTATTATTATTATTATTATTATTATTATTATTATTAATATTATTATTATTATTATTATTATTATTATTATTATTATTATTATTATTATTATTATTATTATTATTATTATTATTATTATTATTATTATTATTATTATTATTATATTATTATTATTATTATTATTATTATTATTATTATTATTATTATTATTATTATTATTATTATTATTATTATTATTATTATTATTATTATATTATTATTATTATTATTATTATTATTATTATAATAATAATAATAATATTATTATTATTATTATTATTATTATTGTTATTGTTATTTATTATTATTATTATTTAGATTATTATTATTATTATCATCATCATCATCATCATTATTATTATTATTATTATTATTATTATTATTATTATTATTATTATTATTATTATTATTATTCATGACTTTTCCCAAGGTTACTACGGAAGGGGATCGAAGCATATAAAACAGTTTGAGACCCAGACTAGGCCAAAAAGTCGCAACTTAAAATCAGTGTCTTTAGCATTAGTTCAGTCATTGACAGTCACAGCAAGCTCTGTGGACAATGGAGGTGCACCTTGACTGCATGTCGTCGCTACGCCCTCAGTATGCCTTTGTCAGAATGCGATATCTGTGGGGGTGTGACATTGCCCTTGAATCATGCATCGCCCACAGCGGATCTCTGCTGCACGTCAATTTTTTTACTTTTTAAAAAATAATCTTAATTTGTGTCATTTTTTTATATATATACGAAATTCCTCTGGAGGAATTGCACCATCAGTCACCACTGAGAAGCGCCCAGTGACCGGTTTGACCCCTGGGTAGGAGAGGCAACGGGAGTGAAGCACCTTGCCCAAGAATGCAACTCCATGATCTGCGCAGTTTCGAACACCGCACCCGCCGGCCGCAAGCGGCTGCAGGCCAAATGCAGTCTACGCCAGTTTCATTGGAACCAGCAGCTGATGTTGCATGAAACCCCGAAAACCGTGATTAAGGAAAACCCTTATTTGATTTTGGACTAAATACTGTCCGAGGAGTACTCTCTCTCTCTCTCTCTCTCTCTCTCTCTCTCTCTCTCTCTCTCTCTCTCTCTCTCTCTCTCTCTCTCTTCACTGCCCTTGTAAAATGAAGTTATTTCGTTCTCTCTCTCTCTTTCTCTCTCTCTCTCTCTCTCTCTCTCTCTCTCTCTCTCTCTCTCTCTCTCTCTCCCCCCCCCCCCCGATTATTCATTCATCTGGTCACCTAACCACCCAAACGTGCTCGCGAGTACGGATATACGCATGCATACAACACACACACACACACACACACACACACACACTCACACACACACACACACACACACACACACACACACACACGCACACACACACTTACATCCCCCTCCCACATGCACACACATACACACTCATAAACACGCGCGCGCGTACACACACACACACACATGCACACACACATGCGCACACACATGCACACATACACACACACACCAAATACACACACATACACACCACATACACACATACATACACACATACATACACACACAGATACACAAACACATATAAACACGCACAGATTTTTCACGCACAAGTGTGATTGCTGCTCATGATTGTTTACGGCACACACACACACACACACACACACACACACACACACACACACACACACACACACACACACACACACACACACACACACACACAGGTATATATATATATACCTTAACAAAGAAGGAACAAAGATAAATCTTGTGATTTAATTAATCTAACGAAACAATATCAAAATATTTTTGTCTTTGTTGCTTGTGATTACACAAACATTTCTAAAGGAAAGTACCATTTGATCGGGTAATAAGGTGAAAGAAAACGAAGAAAACCCTTATTTCGTCATGTTAACAATATGCAAGTAGATCACGCTATACGTTTTTAGGATACTCTACGGTCTAGGATATGACAGTAGCACCTTTCCTCGCAATGGTCCCCACGGGTTCATACACCATGTACATGTAAATATTATTTGTACTTTTTTTCTTCTCTTTTTCTCTTTTTCTTTTCGAGATAAGTACTGTTATTTACTTGTCCCTTCTTTTCGGTTCCTTTTTGCGCAATTATTCTTGTGTCATCAAAGGCTTCAAGCCGCTGGCCAACATCTTTTTTCTTTTTCTTTTTATTTTTTGTACGTGTATTACAATTTTGATCTATTTAGCTATTTTGATATTGTTTCATTAAATTAATTAAATCACAAGGTTTTCCCTTGTTCCTTCCTTAATAATAATGTGTGGATTTATATAGCGCCTTACCATGAGTTAAGACATGCTCAAGGCGCATACATACACAACCATTACAATATACAATAACAGTCAATCACATCAAAGGTAACTTAATAAACTTAATAACATAGGAGTCAGACATTCACTTCAGGCATTCGACAAACTGATGTACAGCGACACCGCTTAACCATGAACCTGGGGAAAGGGGGAGGAGAGACAGGAGGGTGATAGGGGGCTTGGGCAAGCTAGTACAAAGAGAACAGTGAGGGGAGGAAGATGAAGAAACTTAGACAGGATTCGGGAACGATTTCAAGAAGAGGTGAGTTTTGAGAGCAGAGCGAAAGGTCGAGGGAGATGTAGAGTGACGAACAGAGGCGGGGAGGTCATTCCAGATAGAGGGAGCCTGATTAAAGAAAGAGCGTTCACCAAATTTTGTTTTAACTGGAGGGTCCTCCGGGAACCTGAGGATTCTTGTGTCTGCGGAAGAGCGTAGCTGTCTAGCGGGTGTGTAGGTGCGCATGGGTTTAGAGAGATATTGAGGAAGGGATTCAGCGAAGTAATGGTAGCAAAGACAGGCAATCTTGTATTGGATTCTAGCACTAATGTGCAACCAGTGGAGAGAGCGGAAGAGAGAGTGAGATGATCTGACTTTTTTGACTTACAGATGAATCGAGCTGCAGCATCTCTCTCTCTCTCTCTCTCTCTCTCTCTCTCTCTCTCTCTCTCTCTCTCTCTCCATCTCTCTCCCTATATATATATATATATATATATATATATATATATATATATATATATATATATATATATATATATATAAATAAACACGCACTGACACATGCACGCACGCACACTCACATACACACACACGCACACACACACAAACACACATGCACGCAATCACGCATGCATGCACGCACACACACAAACACATATACATACGCGCACACACACATACACAAGAGCGCGCGCGCGCACACACACACATATATCACACACACACACACACCACACACACACCACACGCACATACATACATACATACATACATACATACATACATACATACATACATACATACATACATACATACATACATACATACATACATACATACATACATACATACATACATACATACATACATACATACATACATACATACATACATACATACATACATATACATACATACATACATACATACATACATACATACATACATACATACATACTACATACATACATACATACATACATACATACATACATACATACATACATACATACATACATACATACATACATACATACATACATACATACATACATACATACATACATACATACATACATACATACATACATACATACATACATACATACATACATACATACATACATACATACATACATACATACATACATACTACATACATACATACATACATACATACATACATACATACATACATACATACATACATACATACATACATACATACATACATACATACATACATACATACATACATACATACATACATACATACATACATACATACATACATACATACATACATACATACATACATACATACATACATACATACATACATACATACATACATACATACATATCAAAACACTTTATTGCAGGAAATTGATTACATTCATCAAGAGCAATATCAAAGGAATGCAAGCGTTACCACCTTCCACTTTGATGGCCTCATGGATAACTGAGCATGTTGGA
>JAWQFJ010033059.1:37500-42500 GCA_034096865.1 Theodoxus fluviatilis
GTTTCTGTTCAGTTCTCCTGAACACAAAACGTGTAGCGTGAGTCACCGAACCGTGGGAAATTTGGAAGCAAACTGTCATTTTTTACAATATCGAGAATGCGTTTTGGAATCGTACGCTTGCTTAATGTCGCTTTCCTGCTAGAGTGGAATTGCAGCATTTTCCTACGCGTATGTAACCAATTATTTTTCGTTCAAGCCGTGCTCTGGGAAAGCGAGAAAGTGCAAAGGTTCTCGCGCATGCGTGAACCGTGTCTGTTTACGTGGACAGCCTTACCGATGTTATATATAGCAGTGCCTGAGCTTACTGTTTGTCGACAGTTTGTCAGACTGAAGGAGATCATGGAATGATAAGATTTGCAATGTCTATCGCTGTATCATCAAACTCTGGTAACTCGCACGTTCATACCGCCGTCTCTATTCCGCTTCGTGAGCCCTTCTCTTAATCCTTGTTGCGTTTACTGATTGCCATCAACACATCCTTTTCCATTTTCTCTAGCACTCTGTTTTCTCTTTTTCTTTGTATTCCTCTTTCTTTTTTCTCTCTTTCGTTTTCTGTCTTATTTCTTTCCTTCTATCTCGTTCTCTTTTCTTTTCTTTCACTTCTTTCTTGTTATTTTCTTTCTTTTCTTCGTTTTCTTTCTTTCCTTTTCTTCTTTTTCATTCCTTCTCTTTCTATTTTCGTATCTTCCTTTTCTCTGTCTGTCCTTCACTTTCTCTTTTCAAACCTTCTTTTTCTAACTTTTTCTTTCCTTACTTTTCTTATTTTTCTTTCCTTTCTTTTTTCTCTCATTCCTTTTCTTTTTTAATTTCCTCCCTTTTCTTTATTTTCCTTACTTCCTTTTCTATTTTTTCTGTTTTTCTTCTCCTTCTTTTTAATTTCTTGCTTGCCTGTCCGCCTGTCTGCCTCATCATTACCAGCATCATGTGAAGAAGAAAAAGACGACGAATACGACGACGACGACAACAACGACGATGACGACGGCAAAGAAGAAGAAGCAGAAGCACAAGCAGCAGCAGCAGCAGCAGAAGAAGAAGAAGAAGAAGAAGAAGAAGAAGAAGAAGAAGAAGAAGAAGAAGAAGGCTCGGGGAAGAAATGAAGACAAAGGTAGAAAAAGAGAAAAGGAGAACCAGGAAGCAAAGAAGACACAGCGATGGCAGACGGGGTTACTGACGAGTCAGGCCTGAACATTCCATTCCGTTCCTCGGCAGTTTAAGAACTAACAGAGATCCCGTTCCCTGCGTGACAGCAGTTAGTAAGTATGTGCAATGTATTAATGACGCCTGTCGTCGAAGCACGTCTAACAAAAGGCGGTCCATGACTCCCTCGCGTCCCCTTGTGAAAGACATGCCGATGCCTGGCCACGCCACCAGGAGGCCACGTCTTCCGATCAAGTTCGGTGGAGACTCACAGCGGAGGGTGGCGGCGCCGCCATTTTGAAAGTAATCGCCTGCCAGCGACAGGGCGGGTGAAAGGTCACGGCAGGTGACGGGATGCGCCCTGACTGACACGAGAACCAGAGGGAGCCCAGTGATCCGACCCAAACAGAGCAACAGATGTCCGCTGTCGCAGGTCTCCAGCGGCAGAGGTGTGCTGCCAGGGAGGTCAAATGTCCACTCGTGGTCTCACTTAGCTCTTCAAACTGTCTCCTGTGCACGAACCCCCCACTCCCACCCTCTCCTGATCCACCCGTAGCTCACGCATCCGCCACCATCCCTTTCCTCAGACCCCTCCTCATTTCCCTTATTGCGAGTCTCTATCTCATCTGATTCCCATGTCATCACTCCCATTCCGCCAACAGTTCCACTCTCTTCTCGTTTGCATGCTCATCCCTACCCGTCCTCTTCCCAAGCCAAACGTCCAGCCCGCCCATTTCCTTTCCCTTCCCACCCTCGTCTCCACCCGTATCATCTTCCTATCTCTACATTTACTCCACCTCAGCACTTTCCATTGTCACATAATTCTATTCCACACTCACCCCACATCTCCGTCTGTGGGTTAAGGGTCAGAATAGGCGTACTGCGGAAACTGAGTGACTTGCTCTTATTCTGACCAGCTCCAGTAATTTTTGTGATCAGTGGCCTTACATAGCCTTCAAAGGATGATAGGTTGTAAAATTCCATCATCATCATCATCATCATCATCATCATCATCATCTTCATCATCATCATCATCATCATCGTCGTCGTCGTCGTCATCGTCGTCGTCATCATCAACAGCAGCAGCAGCAGCAGCATCAACAATATCATCATCACCACCATCATCATCATCATCATCATCATCATCATCATCATCATCATCATCATCATCATCATCATCATCATCATCATCATCATCATCATCAACAACAACAACAACACCAGCAGCAGCAGCAGCAGCAACCCACCCTACTCGTCCCACATGACCATCCCAGGCTACCTCCATACCCACCCTACAGGACTTATTCCCACATCACTGACTCCACTGTACCTCCAAACTCGTCTTCTTATTCCCAGATTGCCAGGCCTACCATTCCATCTCACTACCTTCACATCACCACCCTTTCTCTCCTCCACATCACCACAAAACCCACTTTCCATTTCCATGACAACCATCCCAACCTCCTCATCTGCACCCTTTCTCACCTCTATTTTTCATTCCCACCCGTTTTCTCCCATTCCCACCCGCTTTCATCCCCAGATCACTTCTCGCGCTGTTCAGTCCCACCCCACCCTGTCTCTCCTCCCATCAGTCCAGCCCATCCCTGCGTGGGCCATGCAGCCCTTTTCCTGTGAACTCGCTTCATCTTATGTCCTCTCTATTGAAAGTGGAGCTCTCGCGCCATGGAGGAATACTGAGACTTCTGTGACGTATGAAAACACACCATTACCATCTCCCTAGGCACCAGACAGCTCAGCTTTTACGTTTCGTCAATAGTGCTCTCCCCTTGAGGTCATCCGTCTCCATGGAAACCTGATGCGTCCATAGCAACTGTCGGCTGCAAGCCCTGATGCGAATGGGTGGGGGTCAAGAGGTGCAGTTCAGTGGTCAGGTGACTGTACATTCTGTGAACCCGAGTCAGTTTTGCCGGTAGGCGAAGTCTCTTGTGAACTAGAATGGTGACTGCACTGTCAAGTGCAGATGTCAGGAATGTGTTCCAGGGGAAACCTGCACGCTGTTTGACTTGATTATACCAGGGGCGGGTTTCCCATGTATTTGGATATTCTATCCAAAGCTATCCGAAGCTATCCAAAGCTATCCAAAGCTATCCAAAGCTATCCAAAGCTATCCAAAAGGCATTTCCGGTGGGGATTTTTAAATACAGTGATCGCTGTAGTCATACGCAATGTCCACTAAGTCAGTTCTAGTATGAAATCCGTTTCCAAAACCAGACTGTCTGCTTTTTGGTCACACTTGTGATACCGTTCACTTTGTTTTCAGCAATCACCTTGAAATAATACCGGAAACGCTCTTTAGATTGCTTCAGACTGCTTCGGATTGCTTTAAATTGCTTTGGATTGCTTTGGATTGCTTTGGATTGCTTTGGATTGCTTTGGGTTGCTTTGGATTGCTTTGGATTGCTTTGGGTTGCTTTGGATTGCTTCGGATTGCTTTGGATTGCTTTGGATTGCTTTGGATTGCTTTGGATTGCATATCCATAATCTGCAAAATCCGTCTCAGGCGTCATTCTGTAGCGACCATCCGTACAAATGGCCAACTCAATTTTTAGTCGTACAATTGACTCTTCACCGCACCCATGGACACGTCCACTCATCCATTCATTCACTCACCTTTCACTCACTCAGTATTCATTCACCCAGCACTTTCTCGCCTCATCAGGCACTCCTCACACTCGTAAATTATTCACTCTTATACTCGTTTGTATAATAAATAGCTCAGGTGCTCGCTCGTTCGCTCACTCAATTATTCTCTCAATCACTCGCTCGCTAGCCCTATTATTGACCCACACACGAACCCACACATCAATTCTCGCATACTCACCCACGCATTCACTCCACTCCCTCCCTCGCTTGCTCTCTCGCTTACTCAATTACTCCAATCACTCATTCACTCACTCGCTCACTCCATTCACACCCTCGCTCGCTCCCTCCATTCACTCACTCACTCCACCCACTCGCTCCACTCACTCACTCACTCGCTCGCTCACCCCATTCACTCACTCGCTCGCTCACTCCATTCACTCACTCACCCACTCACTCATCCACACACTCACTCACTCCACTCACTCCCTCGCTCACTCGCTCGCTGACTCCATTCACTCTCTCACTTGCTCGCTCACTCCATCCACTCCACTCACTCACCCACTCCGCTCCACTCCACCTACTCACTAGTCCACTCCCTCCCTCTTCCTCCATCCACTCATGATCAGTGTACCCTGCCTGCCTCCATCTCGTGGCAGACCACCCACTCCAGGGCTGCGTGTGCGCTCTCCAGTTCACGCACTCCACTCTGCTGCCAACACGACACTTCTCCATGCAACACTGGGGGACCTGAAACGCCTGAAGGAGAGCGGAAGGCGTCGTACTCGGGGGTGCGGGGAGGGGCAGTGGGAGGGAGGGGGGCAGGCCAGACGGTGAGAATGGTGAGAGGGGGGGGGGGACTGAGGGAGGGAGGGGGTGGGTGCACACCTGGGCCCGAGGGACAGCAGTCTTGCAGACTGCCTGGGGAGGAGGCTCGATGCCATGGGGGCGAGGAATTTGGCAGTCCGACACTTCGGCAGGCAAAACCAGTTCTCTCCCCTGCCGTCTGCAACATCCTTCCCTCTCCAGGGGGCAAAGACGGGGGTGGGTGGGGTAGGGTGGCGAGGTGATGGGGGCGATAGGGGAGGTGAAGAAAGAAGACAAAATGAGGCAGAATGGAGGTGGGGGTGGGGAAGTGGCGGTTGGAAGAGGGGAGGGACAGGGGAGACGGGAAGAGGGGAGCGGGTGTGTGTGATAGAGACAGGGGGGTAGGGGTAGGGTGAAAAGCATGTGGGGGGGGGGGGGGGGGGGAGGAAAGGACA
>JAWQFJ010033059.1:47500-62727 GCA_034096865.1 Theodoxus fluviatilis
CACCTCAAACTTTGTTTCAAAAAGGACGGTGGCATTTTCTAAAAAAGCATTCAGTAATATGCACTTTCTAAAAAGATATAGGTGCAATCGTAACCATGAACAAGTCTGCCAAAGGAAATTGTGTCAGTGCAGTGATGAAAACAACAGAAACATCACGATCATCATGATAATAATGATAAATTACCGTAAACCGTTAAATACTATAATCTGGTGATAATTCCTCATGAAACTTACTATATTCTACAGAAGAAATGTAGACATTTTCACAACAATTAATTGTTTTGTCACACACGAAAATATATCCCACATAATAGCAAATTATCATTACGACTGCACCCAGTAAGGTTTGCATTTTGAACGTTACTTACACAACTAATGAATGGAATAAGAATTATTCAATTGTCTGAAAACAAAAACCATCGTTCAAATTAAAAGCAAATGAAAACAAACTTATTAAATATTAAATATGATAATGTTTTAGTGTAAGAGTATATCATCAACGTGTCGAAGAAAACGCTAATATTTAATGCTTATTTAATTCGTCGCACAATATCTTATTGTTAATCAAGGGAAAGTGATTGAATGGTCGAGAAAAGGGTGCATAACCAGAGACATTTCCGTGAAACTTGAAAATGGATTATTCAAAAAAAGAAAATTCATTGCAAAAACTAAAAATAAATATGACATGTTTCATTAGCTACTTCACACATATTTACCTCGACTCTATGGTGACAATTTTCCCAATTTACAGCTGACCAAACATCTAAGGAGCTTGCTTCCTCCTCGAGACTATTTTACATCAATGGAATTACTATATAAGGGATCTCATGCGACAAAGTTTTCAGCAGAAGAAATTTCTTTGTTCTGCCTGAAACAGGCACGCAATAGGACTCCTCATTTCTAACCCAAATATTGAATTGTTTCTAAATTGGCACCGCTTGAGCAAAACTCATCTACTTTGTGATGAATTTTGATGGATGGATGGATGGATGGAGTTTTACGGCCTATCAGCCTTTGTAAGGCCATTAATTAAGCACGAAAATCACTAGAACAGTTCCAAGTAAGCGCTAATCGAGTCAAAATGTCCCTATCTATTCGCCTCTTACGAATCGTGTAGGGAGACACGTTGAATTTGATGAAGTGTTCTAGACCTATTATAGAAAACGAGACACTTAATTTTCCCAGCGGTAATGTGGAAGGAGAGTGATGATAATCCCCCTCCGGAGTGCTGGCCGTCGTGCCGGGGCTGGTTCACTTCCCGACTGACAGCGGCGCCTCAGTAATTCCTCAAACGGCAGGGTTACAGCGAGGAGTGCGTCATTTTCCTTTGCAGTCCATTCAGTTGCCAAACAGCGTGGAAAGGGTCACTGCTATCGCTTACCTGCCATCGCAAAGGAGAGGTTTTGCTTAGCTTCTCGTTTTTCAAATAGCGTGAAGCCACATTACTCACCTGACGCTTATGCAGCAGTCAGGTGTGGTTGGCGTCCCTTGATTATTTCCTCCTCTTTGTTCTTGCATTATGACAGGAATATTGACGCCATGCATGGTTGGCGCAATGACGCGCCAGGAACGTGGGAGTAGACACGCATCTCTGCATGATTTGATCAATCTCGTCACGCTTTGATTTTGTTTTTGTGAAGTTAGTTTTACGCGTCTAAAATTACACAGAATTGCTGCTGTAGCGGACAAAATTAAAAATAAATCTTTAAAACTGTTAAATAATTGTGTTAAGTCATCCCTTTATATAATTTAAAAAAAAGTTTGAATCTGATGCTATATCATTTTCTATAAATATTTCCAAACATGCACCAGCATTTCAACAATAAATTTCAAGCCTCAACAAATTTATCTGAAATCTCGATAATTTTCCAGTACAGGCCAATGTATTCTCTGTCTTTTCAAAGCAAATTTTCTCTCATTTTGCGACGCTTCAGTAAAGTGTTTGATCACACATTAAATCTTAAAATGAGGTGTAAAACCCCTGCAAGTGATTAGACACTCCCTTCCTGTTTCGTTATTAACCAGGGCAATCTGTGCAACGAAAAATATCGAGGCGTGCACTCGTTGAGCATGGCATTGAGAGGTACTCACAAGTGCAATAAGAGGCTTTGTTGGAGAAGTGTTTTGGAGATTTCACAAGGCGACAAGAGTGGCTCGAGCAGGAGCGAACTTGTGGATCTCGGTGAGTGCTGAAAAGCACTCGAACTATCAGCCTCGAGATCTCCATCGCCGATTAAAAAGACTCGGCCGGGACGCTTAATAGTCCACTTCTATGGATGTTCCACCCCAGTGATAAACTTAGATGAGACCCTGCGCAGATGTTAGTCAACTCCTTTAGCAATGCCGATGTGCACCTTTCGAGGCTTCACCAACGGGAACATTCCAGCGCCGGCTCCGCGATAAACCCAAAGAAGAACTGAGGTGTCACCTGAGACCAAGCGTCGAGGCCGGCGCCGTGTGAAAATTCTTCATGAAGCACCACGAAGACCCAGGTAGACCCAGTAGCAGGAGAAGGAGCTGTAGAAGGAGGAGGGTTGGGTTGTCTCATTCCTTGAAGACAAGGACGCACCCAAGTCGGACTCTGAGAGCGGCTGCTAGTGGAAGGAGTGTGTGTGTGTGCTCAGGTGCAGGCGGGAGGACAAGCTCAGGATGACAGGCTCACATCCCTCCAGCCCCGGACACTCGCACTACCTACGTAAGTCCGTCTTGGCCTCACCGGATAGGACACCTGCGCAGGCGGCCCCCCTTCGCTACTGCTGCAAGATTTTTCTCCCAAAAATGTCAATATTGTCATAATTGGCTCTCCTGCGAAGTTCCGACAGGTGTCTTCCACGATGGGGTGCCAATCCTGCCCGACACCGCCGGTGCAATGTCAGGAATCACCCCCCCTTCACTTGCAACGCATCCCCGCATCTCCAGTCAAAGACATGACCTTAAAGGTCCGCTGACGCTGATGCATAGGCCGGGATTAAGGAAGGGGATTGGCCAATGAAGACGTTAATGCTTTGAAGACGTCTTGAGCCGATAAACAGTCGCTAATGATAAAAGGCTGCAACTCGTTAATACCACTTTTAGCTTTGGGTTGTGAACCATTCTTACTACAATAGACTAGAGGGACCACCCACTCGCAAAATGAAACATGCACTAAGTGACCTGATCGGATGCTTGAATCTAAATATCTGCTGCGCCATACGTTCATTACACAAAACGATAAGGAACGCTTTGATAAAAGGGAGTCGTTTTCGGTAATTTAGGAAGCCTGTAGTTAAAAGAGAATAACATTCAATGCAGCAATTATGTTCAAATTTGATCTAAAAGCAGTTTCACATAAGAACAATTTCAGTGCAAAAACCGCTTTATGGGTCGCAGTTGTTGGTTTTCTAAGATGATGAAACCAACAACAACGATAGAATGAAGGAATGTTTTACTGCCTATCGCAGCGTTGTAAAGAAAATGTCAGTGCAGAAAGAACTACAGTGGTAACTTGGTCTCTACTGCTGGCAAACATTTTCTCTTCAGACTTTGCAGCGATCTGAAGAATTGAGACAAACAACGTTTGGGAAAGAAGGTAAGTTGTTTCCTTCGCCTTTCTTGCCCTGTATGTGTCTGCCTATCTTTCTTTGTTTTCTTCTGATGCCGATCTACAAGCTGGTATTGTTTCTCTTGCCTATTTTTTGGAGCGATGATTTTACTGTCACGCCAACTGGGGGACATTGTTTCAAATGCTATCTGCTACTGGGGATTGTGTCCTATACTCACGTAATGGGTCACCTTGTTTTCATGCGTACGTACAGTCATAATGTCCAATGTCGCCAAAAGTTTCATATACCTACCCATCCTAAGCCATTGTATCTAAAGATGAACAACTCAAAACAATTGTATTTTCGGACGCCCATTTTCCCATCCCTACCTACCTACCTACACCCATTGTACCCAATGACGCCAAATTTTCCATATACCTACCCATCTTAAGCCATTGCATCAAGAGACGAAGTACCCAAAACCATTGTGTCCAAGGGCGCCACGTTTACCATGTCTACATACCTACAGTCATCGTATCCAAGGACGCATAGTTTTCTGTGCCTACCTACCCAAAACCATTCTACCAAAGATGCCATGTTTCCCATGCCTACCCACCTAAAACCATCGTATCCAAGGACGCCTATTGTATTCAAGGACGCTTAGGTTTCCATGCCTACCTACCCAGGGCCATTGTATCTAAAGACGCCTTTGTATCCAAAGGCGCATGCCTACCTACCCGAAGCCATCGCATCCAAGGACGCCTTTCCGTATCCAAGGACCCCTAGGTTTCCATGCCTACCTACCCAGATCCATTGTATCCAAGGACGCCTTTAATAGTCGACGTCGTTGCCATGGAGACGCAACGTTCGACGTTGCGCACGCTCCGAGCGACGCTGGAGGGAGGGACGCGCCGATGTTCTCACGGCCAGCGTTGGTGGGTTGCAGTGGGCGTCACATAGCCCAGGCATGACTTCTTTCCCGTCCAATGCCTGGAGGCTTCTCGCCCTCCCGCAACTTCTGCCCTCCCCCTGCAACTTTTCTCCCTGCCCCCTGCACGCACACCCCCTCCCCTCCCCAAAACCCCCTTCTACGGCTTTCATATTCCCTGCTCCTTTCCTCTCCTCTTTCTACTCCAAAGACCTTCTCTTAAATCCTCGTTTACAAGCTCCTCCACCCCCCAACCTCCTGATCCTCATCTGCACTTTTCGTCTCTGCCACCAAACTTCAAGTCTCAAAGACCCACTGCAAGTTTTCTCCCTGCACTCTTGAGACCAAGCCCTCCCTCCCGTTTCATTCCCTGACCAACCCATCCTCGAATCTGCCCCTCTCCCCCTTCTCCCTCCTGCTCCCCCCCCCCCTTTCCCCCTCTCACCTCTCTCTTCTTCTCCCACGGAAAATCCACCGTTCTAACTCTCAACATCCAGATCTTTGTCTAAGCCGAAGTGTTTCTACCTGCCACCAAATCGCAAAGTTTCTGTCTGCCTGAAAACGCTCAACCCTCCACCCCCGACAATATCCTAAGTTAACCACCCTCTTCCCCCCCCCCCCCCCCCCCCTCTCCCCCCTCTCACTAACATTCCTTGTCATCTTACTCAACACTGCCCAAATTTACAAAGACACATTTCTAACCTCAATACCCAGCTCCTTCTGACCATTCTTGCACCAGTGCAGGAAGGTTTAAGCATCTTATCAGCACCACAAAAATGTCCATGGTCAAAGGTCCATTGCGTCACCCTGTATCCCTCAAAACCGCAACTTCCAGTCTGCCTGCCAGCTCTACTCCTGTGGGTTACTGGCCTCAAAAGATCATGTATGCGAGCCACATGTCTCCTTTCTTTATTTCTTGACCCTGGTCCATTCTCATGAGCTTGCCTTCCTCGATCTTCGTGAAGTCCAAAGCTAGCACAGTGTCCGGTTTCGAAACTGAGCATTGCGTTCTCCTCGAAGTCTTCTTGCGCAAGGTTGGCCAATCCGGTGGAAGTGATCCCTTCCCTTGGTCCTCATGTAGACCCCCTCCAAAGTGTCCCTCTCTGCTTTCTTCACGTCCCACCTTTAGTCTCCTCCCCACCCCCCAACCCTTGTCCCCATCCCCACCCTCCACCCCCTCCCACCTTTCCCATCTCGCACCTCCCTCGACAGACTGCTGCCCTTAACATGCACAGCTGTTCGTATTTGAACTGCCCACACCACCACCCCACCCCTCCCCCGTGTTTGTGTAACGCAGGAGGCAACGTTTGAAAGGAGGAGATAGTCGGGGTGGGGGGTGGGGAAGACCTGGGGGGATGGGAGCTGAAGCCCGCTGCATTTGTTTTCCGATATTTACTGCTACTCCTCTGCTCTCGAATCGTTTCTGGAAGACTGCAGCTTCGACGAAAACAAGTTCAGCCACCTCGACCCAGCACCGAACCCCACTGCTGGCAAGGAAAGTTTCTAAAGTGTAGAACAATTATGTTATCGACTTCACCATAGACAAAATGATATAGAACAATACCTTTTAAGATTGTGTGTGTGTGTGTGTGTGTGTGTGTGTGTGTGAGAGAGAGAGAGAGAGAGAGAGAGAGAGAAAGAGAGAAAGAGAGAGAGAGAGAGAGAACAATGAAGACGACGACGACCATATTAATGTCGGTGATGATGATGATGATGATGATGATGATGATGATGATGATGATGATGATGATGATGATGATGATGATGATGACGACGACGACGACGACGACGACGATGACGATGATGATGATGATGATGATGATGATGATGATGATGATGATGATGATGATGATGATGATGATGATGATGATGATGATGATGATGATGATGATGATGATGATGTCTTGGAACATGTCGGCAATGAGGCAGTAACAACTTATCTTTGACCAGGAATGAAAATACTGTTTCAGACGGCAGCGTTTGCAG
Source organism: Theodoxus fluviatilis (assembly GCA_034096865.1). Lineage (NCBI taxonomy): Eukaryota > Metazoa > Mollusca > Gastropoda > Cycloneritida > Neritidae > Theodoxus > Theodoxus fluviatilis. The sequence continues at coordinate 53,936 of JAWQFJ010033059.1, forward strand.
GTGCATTGCGGAAAGTGGCAGGAGATCACATTTGGCAGCTGTTGTCTCAGTTGGCTCCTACTGAAATGAAGCAAGTTACGTCTGTCCAGAGGCTGGTTTCCTAGGAGTATGACGTCTTAGTCAAAGGGAATCAAAAGGCTTTTCCGGTTTTAAATAAAGTAATCGCTGAAATCATACGCAAAGTCCAATTAGCCAGTTCTTGTAATAAATTTTAAAAATAAAAAAACAGACACTGCCTGCTTTTCTTCCCCAATTTGATACCGACTCCTGTCATGATTACATCGATCGGTTTGAATTAGAAAACCGGAAACTCCCTTCGATTGCCTTGGAAAGTAATTCATAGTCCTTGGAACCGCTTCAGGTCGGTTGAAAGCAGCCTCTGCGACACAACCATGATAACTATAGCGAGGCCAGAGTAACTGTGTCTGGCAATGTTGCAGAATCAGTCTGTCTTTCACAAACATCGGTAACGAAATGTTTCGGTTCGATGCCTTGGGATGTACGAGAGGGGTTGGAATGATAGCATAGTCGGGTAGCATGAAAGCAGTTTTCCTCTTCTTCAAACGAGTCCGTGACAACAGGAGACATGCAAGACAAACTGAAACCTTAGGGAACAAATGTAAATACTCCTTTCAAATAACTGTGTTTGAGTGTGTGTTTTGAAAGAGGTAATATCGCAAAGAATTCCTGGAAAACATGTCGTTTTTGCTATCAAAAATCGATATCAAATTTTAATAAACGCCTTTTGGAGCGCCGTAGAAAGGGGAAATCGTCAACAATTCAGGAAGAATCAGGACCAAGCAGTAAGATAACACAAAGGACAGTTCCAAAAATGTCGATTATATAATATTTTTCATTCGTTAGGCTCAAAGAAATACCCTGTCCTTATTTACCTCTGCATGAAATGAAATACAATACAATAAAATCAGATTTAAAAAACACTGTGCGCGAACGGAACGTCATAATATTTTTTTTCTCTAGATTCTGCTAGATATTCTGGCTGATATATCTGCCCTTCTTGCCCGCAGTGATTACTGATACAGTTGTTTTAAAATGTTCATTTTGTGCTTATTTGTTTCATTACTTTGCTTTGGTAAAATATGCAGCGTTAGTGTGGCGCACGAACTAGAAAAGTGACTATTTTGACTCGAAATCAAAACTTAATTATCCTGCCATGGAAAAGAACAGAAAACCAAATTCTATTTTTATCCATCTGAGAGGTTCATAACGTATTGAAAATAGGAAGGAGAACATTTTCCGTGTGAAATTTTATGAAAAAGCCGAAAGAAAAATGTAAAGTGTTGTCGTCTCCCTTATCAACAGGCTCGGTTTGGGTAACATACTTTCACATCAAACACTTACATGAAATGGATGTAATTTCTTTTCAAGCAGAAATGCTCCCGCTTGGAAAGAAATCTCTGTTACATACTTCGAGTCCATTCAACAGAAGTCATGAAATGGCAGAGCCAGTAATGTTATACAGTGCTCCTGGGAAGAAATGTAACTCTACACCACGATATAAGTGGCAACGAGCCCTTGGTCGATTATAAGTAATGCAGCATTTCTAAGAGAAAACCAATTGGGAAAAGTTCCTTCCACGGACCACACTAGTAGACTTGTCCAGTGAGATGGTGAGTGGGAAAGACAGCAAAGCTGGAGGGTCACAGTATTCCATTGGCTACGATTTTAGGAGTTTGGTTTTTTCATTCGATTACTTTGATTATGTAGTCATTGTGTGTGTGTGTGTGTGTGTGTGTGTGTGTGTGTGTGTGTGTGTGTGTGTGTGTGTGTGTGTGTGTGTGTGTGTGTGTGTGTGAATCCGCGGATTAACCGACCAAGAATGCTGGTCAATCAGATGCTGTGGCCCGCCAGATTGCATGACCCGCTAGCTTCGCTTTCCTTCGCACACCCCTCTACTTGGACCAGTCCACTTGCGTGGCCCGCGTAAGGAACTTTTCCCAAAACTTGGGCTCTTTAGATAATGAAAATTGATTTTGATTCTGAGATCTGGTGCACAATTATACACAATTTAAAGGTACATTCTAGGGAATAAAGATTTTGAAAATATTGTGAGAGTTCAGTCGAATAAGGACATTTTCTATAATTTTTATAGTAACTATCAACGTACCAACCTCGTTAAAATGCATGCTGAATTGTTTTTAAAGCCGCAGATTGGCCCAAATCTTCAAGTATTTTAGAGAAAATACGCATCAGTTTTCTCTAAAGATCTCAAAATGGGCAGCCACGTCTCCTACCCACTAAAATGGGCTGTGACTCCATTTCGCTCGAGACATAATGCGACTCAGTCCGAGTAGCGTCCGCCTGCAAAGTCTTCATGCAATTGCAGCGCGTGCATTCCTGTGCTTATCCGGAGAATCCAAAATGGCGTCTTGACGCTATAGGTCGACTTTTGCCAAGATGATGGGAACTCAACAATGAGTATGGGATGCACAATAGTTGATCCTGATGGGGTGCTGAAGTGGGTAGATTTCGGCAACGTTTGAGTGGGGGATGACAAAAAAAGTTAAGGATGTGAAGATGGGGGTGGGGTATGGTGGGGTGGGGTGGGGTGGAGTGGGGTAGGGTGGGGTGGGGTGGGGTGGGGTGGAATGGGTGGATGGAATAAAGTACTGAAGGACGGAGGATGGGGTTTCATAAGAAAGGGGATGGAAAGAAGGGTTTCGCAGTAGGAAATGGTGATGGTGTTGGAAGAGAGCAACCCAAGCCGAGAAGGTGATGAAAAAAGGGCGAGTCTTGTGCACCACATTCGCCGCTATCGGCCTCTGAAATCTCTGATCCGCCATAACCTGGGACACAGCGTCCATGGTTTCTCTCCTGCCTTTCCCCGTGCAAGTTGACCTGGCCACACGATACTGCGTCCCGTGCCGGCTTTGCACACGTGGACATGCACGGCTCATAAAACCTCACTGGAAACTCTTCAAACCAACCCCACCCCCCACCCCTACCCCTTTCTTTCTCTATCCTCTACCCCCCACCGTTCTCCTCCCTACACCCCTACTTTCCCTATTTTTGCCTCCCACCGTTCTCCTCCCGACTCCCCCCCCCCCCCCCCCCCCCCCCACCTTCAGCTGGAACGCCTATTCGAGCGTCCCATGGCCATCTTTCGTTAAAGACCCTAGCTGGCATGCAGGAGATCCCGATTGTAGTGCAATCGGTCCGATACTATTTATCGGTACGATAAGGAAGAATCTTTCATGTGCAGGGACCACCGACTCTGCGATATCGCGGTGATAACTTTGTAGGTGTTACCCTATCGTCTGATGTCTCACTATTGGTTTGTTCATTTGGGAACATAACTGCGCTTCAGAAACTTATTTTATAGACACGAAAAGAAACAGTTTCGTATTCAAATCAGTAGTGTGTAGGTTTAGAGATGCTCTGAGGAGCGCATCACACACACACACACACACACACACACACACACACACACACACACACACACACACACACACACACACACACACACACACATAAAAAACCACACACACACACATTGTTCGATTAGGATGTTGTGTTACATGCCTTGCAGATTCCTATTTCGGTACACTTGGGATGATCGATCCTATATATCTGGTATGAACCAGAATGGCACTTTCTCTGAGACCTTCAGATCAAACTTGAAGATGAAGAATGAAAAGTATGAACAGTGTAGTAAACACCTTGCAGTTATAATGAAGTTATGTTTTCAGAGTATACTCAATGACCCCCTCCAAATATAATTCAAGAATTTCGATAGCACAAAGCATTTCAAACCTTACTCATACACTGAGACTTCAAAGATGCAGTTTAAAAATTACACTTTCATGGACTTGGAAGACGGGGAATAACACCAAGATTTGAACGTTTTCATACCACAGTAATTCGTGATTCTATTTTGCCATTACAAACCAAAATGGTAGACAGATCTGTTGGTATTGTGTAAAAAGCCTAGGTCTTCCTGATGAACGTTTTTGGCTGCAAAAGTACATCTCTCTTCATCCCAAGGTACAGATGCTAAACATGACAACAAGCACAACACCCATTTGCAATGCCTTACCTCCATCCCAGTGAAAGAGTGGGGATATTGGTGTCAGATCAAGATAGTCACTTGGAGATGTAATTTGCTGTCATAACTTACCTCTCCAAGTGAGTTACCTCCATCCAGGATTACTTTTTCCATCACATTGTTTTCTTTGAATTTGGAGACCGTCTGTAAAAGCTTCTATTTCATCATATTCACATCCTCCAGGCGATCATAACTGGTCCTTCAACTCATATAATCTGTTTATAATCTATGTGCTCCAGAAAGAGACTCACATCATCCACTCAACACCCAGATAATATTCGATAAGACTCCCGAAATATCTTCAGTAGATATCAAGTTTTTGCCTAAGTCAGATTGCCACGTTTATATGCGGTCTAAAGCAACACTTGATACTTCAGCACCTCATCATTCCACTACATACCCCCTCCCCCCCTTCCCACCCTCCACCCCCCGCTTCCTAGTTTCGTCACCACCACCCCACCCCTATCTCTACCCCCACCCCATCCTACTTACACTGCCCCACCCCGAGCCGACGGCACGCTCCAGTGTGTAGCTTTATCGGGTGGGATCTGCCCGGATCTACTTGTGTGGGCCGACACCCCATTAAGCGACGGGCCACCCGAGTGGAGGTGCAGGAACGGGTGGGGAGTCGTCAAACTCCGTGACTCGTACAATGTCTGTGTCGGTGTGGGTGTTGACGCTGGCTGCCAGGCTGGACTGGGCGGGGCGGGGGAGGGGGTAGGGTCACACATTACGTGTAGGGGGGTGGGCGTGACTGGGGTCATCTGTGGTGGGAAGAGTGGGTGCAATACCCCAGATCTGACAGTGAGAGCACCCCCCTGCTCCTGGCGTCCACAATACACCGAGTAGTATGCAAACGATAACAACAATAGTCGTCCATATGAAAGTAGGGCAGCCTCAAGTCAGGACCGGTATTGTGAACGTGCAACTGCACGGGGGTTCGACACGGCTATTTGCTCTTAGAAAACACTGTGTAAGTGGCTAGCAGATCGTAAGCTGCGGTAGCGATATTGGCGTGTAGGAAAGCAGGAGGGGGGATTAGATGGGATATAGTGGGGGGTAGTGAAAGTAGGGCTAAAGAAGGGAGAGTTGTTGTAGGTAATTAATGACGGAGAGTGGTGGGGGTGGGGATTCGGGTGTAGTGGTTAGCGGAATAACAGAAACCACTAGGAGAGCGCAAGGCGAGGAAATGATGTGAAGGTGGTGTGTTACTAGAAAACGAGGTTCCGTTCAAGGTGCAAGAAAATGTAAAATGCTTTACAACGAGTCACCCTAGATGAAAGACATCACTACAAAGTAGGTAAACGTACAAACTTTTAACGTTCTGTGAAGTGTAAAATGCCAGAGCATAGAACTAGTCAATCAACATGTAGGAATATTAGATTAATTGGAGAAAACACAACCATAATAACAAAACTATCGATATCTAATGATCTGTATAATACACAAGAAGGTCAGATAAATGTTATTACAGGGGGCAGAAATTGTAGTCTAAAAAAAACCGAATAAATATTTATATTAAGTAGAAACAACCTCAAAAGAAGCAACTTCTTATACATACCTATTAGACAAATAACATCCAGTATATTCAATTTAAAAAACGAAAAGAATACAAAAATCCAAAAACAATAGATACTAACTAACTACAACTACTATCTACTGAGCAGTACTTAAGCTACTAAAACTAACTAACAATTCTACTAAAGCTACTACTACTACTAACTACTAAAAAGAAAAAATCAAAAAGTAACAGAGAGGAAAAAAAAAAAGAAACAAATAATTTCTTAGTTGGTATGCCGGCTTTTAGATAAATAGCAAATTCCTTATCTGGAAGGATTTAACAACCCCCGGTTACACAGCTGTGACATCTCACAGATGACACATTTTACATCCTCTACGATAGGGGGGGCAGAACGTAAGCGTAGGAAGCGAGCTTAGCTCAAAGAATGACAAACTCTACATGAATCTGGTGAAGGAATACCCTCGACACCGTGCAAGCCTGCCATCTGCAAGCGAACCGGAGGGACAAGCTCTTAACTCGGCACCCATACAGAACACAACTGCGTCCATCATTCTTTACAACACTAGCTCACCAAGTCTTGTCAAACAATAGAACCGCATGCAAAAGACCGAAAACCAAGTACAAGACAAATCGTGAGCCGCGTGAAAGGTCGTCTTACCAGACATAATTACGCAGTGCGCTTCGGAGCCGGTCCCCGAAAAACCAGATAGACTCACCTGAAGAAGACGGTGGTTTGCTACCACAGTTCTATAGTGGATAAATGCCAATCCACTTGGATGCAATGCACAAAGCAATCCACAAGACAATACACAAAAACGCAATCCACGCAGATTCATATGACCATCCGAAAGAGTGAGGCGTAAGTTCCGTGGTGCCAGAATTAGTCAAGAGGAATATCAATTTGTACATCAGATAAACTAAATAGGGTACGGTGCAACATTGTTTATGAAAATATCTACAAGAACATGACAGTGTATATTCTTATAGAAAACGGATCATGAATTACAAAGCAACTGAAAACAATAGACTGGGAACGTAAAAGATTGCGTGTGCAACGAATTACATTGAATCACTTATAGAAAAAAAACAAAGACCGATAAAGATGCCTTATATGGTAATAATGTTATGAGATTGCAGTAATGAGCTATTACATTGGATGTACTTGGATTTGTGCGTTGGTTGATAGCTTTTGGATTTAGCATATGCGATTGCTAATTGTGGCACTCGATGCTAATGGTAGGAATTAAGACGTTTAGAGTGAATTGCTTTAGCAATTGCTTTTGGACTAAGCGCTTTGCAATGTGAAAACTTTATTAATATACTGGGGCTTTGGATTGCTTTGGATTGCTTTGGATTGCTTTGGTTGCTTTGGACTGCTTTGGATTTATGCTTTGAGACTTCTATTGGTCAAATTGCATTTGGATGCTTATAGATTGCTTTAGCAATGCTTTAGGATTGCGTTATGGAATATTCTTTGAGATTCGACTTGGGTGGGTTAGAAAGACTTTGTGATTTGTATGTGATTGTGCGGTTGGCGTGCTGTGAATTGTTTAGAGAATTGAGACTTCATTCACAGAATTGCTGCTTTGATGGTGGGGGCAATTGGGTTGCTTTGGAGAATTGAACTTTAGGCATAATGAGCTTTGTGGTTTGCATTTAAGGTGCTTTAGGATTGGCTTTTGCATTCCTTGTGTGAGCAATTAGGCAATATAATAAGACAATTGCTGGTTGTGAGATAGATTCGATTAAGGACCACATGCAATATTTGCGAGTTTGCCGTATTAGTAGACTGGCTTTAGCAATTGACATTATAGTAATTGCGAGTTGGAATGGCTTTAGGATTGTCTGTTGGATTGCTATATGGATATCTTTGTGTATTGCTTTATACTTGCTTCATTGCGATTTGCTCTTAAGTAGCCATAATGCTACTTGTAGAACTAAAAGAAAAGTTTTGCGTGTGACTTTGGATTGAGCTTATGGATTGTCTTAATGGATGCTAATGTGACATAATGACTTTAGGAAGTATGCTAAAATGTGTGGGAATTGTGTCTTTGGGGGTAAGAATTGGTGTTCATGTCGTCTATATCGGTATTGAATTTGGAGTTGACATTAATTAGGATAAGTTCTTTGTAGGCGACATATAGCATTGGGTGAAATTATTGCTTTGGATTGACTTTGCCATTGCTTTGAAGGTTGCTATAATTAGGATTTAACGACTTGGGGTATGCTTTGGTGGCATTGTGCTTGTGGGTGGTTGCTTTCGGAAATATACGCTTTGATGTTATTGCTTATGGAAGCGCATTTAGAGAGAACTTGGCATTTGGGAGAATTTTCTAAGGATGAGGATTAAAGCTAATTAGGATTTCTGTAGATGTCAGTTTAGTGCGAGATGCTGAAATATTGTCATTGCAGTATCCACACAATTCTAGGAAAAGACTCCACTCTGGACAACACTACAGTTCAACAGTGGGATCGTACGGAGAATAATGGATCTGTAAACAGTTATAACAAATTCTTAAGATACAGATTTATAAGCGCCAATTCAGACAATCCTACAGCGCCGCTAGTGGAAGACCGCATATCCGCACCTCCCTGAGAACTACAAAGAGACTGTTCAGAGATTTCTTCGTTTAAGGATGCATGGAAGAAGTACTGCACTATCAGGAAATGATGCAACAGAGAAATATCGGACCCATAGAAAGATCCACAAGGTCTCAGGTGGCTAGGTCGGAGTACACTGGACAGACACTATCCGACAACTAACCACAGCGCGAAGTCCTGAAACATCAGCATCAGAAAGAAGCAACAGACAGCAGCCCTGTCTATTCAATTAATCTATTCAATTCGTTCCAGTTCTTTCATATTGCAATATAGTGCTGCAAGGTCATGTCATGTCAATGAAACTCATGTCTTTCAATTACAGATATCACTAATCATAAGATCATATCATTGCATTCCATGTTCAAAGTATCAAATATCATATCATCTAGCAGATTTCCAGCTGTTTAATTATAGTTGTTCGTTTTGGCAAGGCAGTGTTAATGAGAAACGTATTTGTGTGGCGTTTTGGATCTTACAGATCCAGCTCTCCAGTTGAGGAATCGCCTATGAGAAAGAAATACTATAAGATGACAAAACAAGACGCAATTAATTCGAAATATAACAAAGACATGTAACAGACATCGTGAGATTATGCAGCACGCA
>JAWQFJ010033060.1:0-17500 GCA_034096865.1 Theodoxus fluviatilis
GTAGTAGTAGTAGGAGCAGCAGTGGTAGTAATAGTATTAACAACAGCAGCAGCAGCAGTAGTAGTAGTAGTAGTAGTAGCAGCAGCAGTAGTAGTAGTAGTAGTAGTAGTAGTAGTAGTAGTAGTAGTAGTAGTAGTAGTAGTAGAAGTTGCTGTTTTTGTAGTTGCAGCAGTAGTTGTGGTAGTAGTTGCAGCAGTAGTTGTAGTAGTAGTTGCAGCAGCAGTTGTATTAGTAGTTTTAGTACATGTAGTTACAGCGGTAGTTGTCGTAGTAGTTGCAGCTGTAGTTGTAGTAGTAGTTACAGCATTAGTTGTCGTAGTAGTTTTAGTACATGTAGTTGCAGCAGTAGTTTTAGTACATGTAGTTGCAGCAGTAGTTGTAGTTGTACTTCCAGCAGTAGTTGTAGTAGTAGTTACAACAGTAGCTGTAGTACTAGTTACAGCAGTAGCTGAAGTAGTAGTTGCAGCGGCATTTGTAGTAGTTGTAGTTGCAGCGGTAGTTGTAATAGTAGTTGCAGTTGTAGTTGTAATAGTAGTTGCAGTGGTAGTTGTAGTAGTAGTTGCAGCGGTAGTTGTAAAAGTAGTTGCAGCGGTAGTTGTAGTAGTAGTTGCAGCAGTAGTTGTAGTAAATGTAGTAGTAGTTACAGCAGTAGTTGTAGTAGTAGTTGCAGCAGTAGTTGTAGTTGTAGTTGTAGTTGCAGCAGTAGTTGTAGTAGTAGTTGTAGTTGCAGCAGTAGTTTTATTACATGTAGTTACAGCGGTAGTTGTCGTAGTAGTTGCAGCTGTAGTTGTAGTAGTAGTTACAGCATTAGTTGTCGTAGTAGTTTTAGTACATGTAGTTGCAGCAGTAGTTTTAGTACATGTAGTTGCAGCAGTAGTTGTAGTTGTACTTCCAGCAGTAGTTGTAGTAGTAGTTGTAGTTGCAGCAGTAGTTTTAGTACATGTAGTTACAGCGGTAGTTGTCGTAGTAGTTGCAGCTGTAGTGGTAGTAGTAGTTACAGCATTAGTTGTCGTAGTAGTTTTAGTACATGTAGTTGCAGCAGTAGTTTTAGTACATGTAGTTGCAGCAGTAGTTGTAGTTGTACTTCCAGCAGTAGTTGTAGTAGTAGTTACAACAGTAGCTGTAGTAGTAGTTACAGGAGTAGCTGAAGTAGTAGTTGCAGCGGCATTTGTAGTAGTTGTAGTTGCAGCGGTAGTTGTAATAGTAGTTGCAGTTGTAGTTGTAATAGTAGTTGCAGTGGTAGTTGTAGTAGTAGTTGCAGCGGTAGTTTTGTAAAAGTAGTTGCAGCGGTAGTTGTAGTAGTAGTTGCAGCAGTAGTTGTAGTAAATGTAGTAGTAGTTACAGCAGTAGTTGTAGTAGTAGTTGCAGCAGTAGTTGTAGTTGTAGTTGTAGTTGCAGCAGTAGTTGTAGTAGTAGTTGTAGTTGCAGCAGTAGTTGTAGTAGTAGTTGTAGTTGTAGTTGCAGCAGTAGTTGTAGTAGTAGTTGTAGTTGCAGCAGTAGTTGTAGTAGTAGTTGTAGTTGTAGTTGCAGCAGTAGTTGTAGTAGATGTAGTAGTAGTTGCAGCGGTAGTTGTAGTTGTAGTTGTAGTTGCAGCAGTAGTTGTAGTAGTTGTAGTTGTAGTTGCAGCAGTAGTTGTAGTAGTAGTTGTAGTTGCAGCAGTAGTTTTAGTACATGTAGTTACAGCGGTAGTTGTCGTAGTAGTTGCAGCAGTAGTTGTAGTTGTAGTTGCAGCAGTAGTTGTAGTAGTAGTTGTAGTTGCAGCAGTAGTTGTAGTAGTAGTTGCAGCGGAAGTTGTAGAAGTAGTTGCAGGGGTAGTAGTAGTAGTAATAATAGTAGTAGTGGTAGTAGTAGTAGTAGTAGTAATAGTAGTAGTAGTAGTAGTAGTAGTATTAGTAGTAGTAGTAGTAGTAGTAGTAGTAGTAGTAGTAGTAGTAGTAGTAGTAAGTAGTAGTAGTAGTACAAGTAGTAGTAGTTGCAACGTTAGTAGTAGTTAGTAGTAGTTGTAGTACTAGTTGCAGCGGTAGTTGTAGTAGCTGCGCAGGCAGTGACCACAGCGCCAGGGCCAACTGCCACACCCAGAGACTGCGAAGGCCAGCAGTGAGGAACCTGCTGCTATGGCAACCAGACAATGCGTTCTTGGATGCACGTAGCACTGAAGGTGCATCGAAAGTCTCGTCACCCTGTTGCCACATTGTTTTGCATGGCAGGGCATGACTAAGGGAGACCACTCTTGTTTAACATTTATGGTCTACTGCAGTCACTATAGCCGAGTTGTTGTTGTTGTTTTTTTAGATGTCTGGAAGTCTGCAGGGGTAATGCTAAAAGCAGCACTTGTCGAAGTGGCAGGCTGGAAAACAAAAAACCAAAATGAAATGATGTGGAATGAACATACTTTTTAAAATATGAATTAATAGGCTATTTCTGCATGTCAGTCTGGTTATTTCAGTGTCTTTTTCTATATACAATATCTTACTCGTTTTAGCCGCACTGAGATATGTGTTTGATAGAGTATTTCATGCAATATAGGGTGAGGCATTCATTTCTCTGTTGTCGGTACCTACCCTTTTCTTAGTTTTGTAACAAATCAGCAATGCACTCCCGTCAAAAATCAATTAAGAAAAAGGAGAAATTTTCTCTTCCATGACATTCATTGGACTACTTCAATCCAAGTATTGCCATTTCCTGTGAAGAAAATGAAAGGGAACAAATAATGCATGTACCTTTCATGTGCTGAACATAAACTTGCAAACTCAGGCGACCACCTACAATACACTTACATGTGCATGAGCACGCGCAAACACACACACATACACTCACACACTAACACACGTACATGCACACACGCACACACACAAATCACACACACACACAAATCACGCACACACACACGCACACACACACACACACACACACACACACACACACACACATCCGAGGTTGTGCAAACATTCAAAGTTGAGCATTTTCGCATCAAAGGTAAGGAAAAGCAACACGAAACTTTAAGCAAGATTTGTTTATTGCTATAAAAAACAATACATAAAAACATGTATTTTTTCAGCCTGAATCAACAATTACAACGCCGATAGGTACCCTCCGAGAAAAAAAAGAGAGAAAAGAAACATGGGTTAGGGTCATTGGGAAATATGATGTGTGAAAGATTTTGCAATTAGTACATACAAAATTGGATGAACTTACACATGGGAAATGCTCTATGTACACAGTCGAGTAAAAACCTATGAGAGAATTTACAATCATCAAAGGGGGACGAGACTTTTGATTCCACAGCAGACAACAACCGTAGGTAAACAACTTGATTTTGCTGCGATGAAACTTTACAAACCAACTTGCACTCCTTTCTTTATATGATAAAAACAAATTTTAAAAAAATATTAATCTGCAATCAAAATGAAGCAGTTTATTTCTACCATGTCAAAGTTGCGTTTAATACCTATTAGATGGCATTACTGCAATTAATATTAAAGTTTAACCCCAAGTTTTAAAAATAGAAACAATAGCAATCTCACTTTTGTTGGGGAAAAAAACGTTGTAAAAGACTTCAAGTGCGAAAGTAAGGCAAAGCACTGACTACAATTGTCACAAGTACGCTAATAATTGAGCGTTCAATATGCATTTCTCAAGCAAAAGCAAATCTAGAATTAAACCGAACTTCTTTAGAAGCGGTTTCCTGCTAACTCGACCCTGATCAACAAGTTGTGGCTGAGCCACAGGATGTGTTGTGGAAACTGCGATCGGCAATTTTGACAAATTGGACAAAAACAGTTTTTAAAAAATCAAGTTCGCAAAGATCAAGCAATGTATGCACAAATGGGGAAAAACCTCTGCAGATTGTTTCCTTATAAGCTACCTGCACGTAGGAGGAACCTGAATTCTGGTTTATCTTCTTGGGGCAAGAGTGTTGCCGCTCTCTTTGACCAAGAACCTCTCCAGTGTTCCTCCTAACTGGGACTCAGGTCAAGAAAAGAGTCCGCTTCTTTCTCTAGTCATAACCACACAGGTGTAAGGAGGGCAGAGTTAGTCACTACTCCCTCGTGTACGCCCATGATACTGCAGCCGTTGTACCTACGCCTCCTTCGTTGTTGTGAGTACACTGCAGATTTCCATACCATCATACAAGCCGATTATGACTGATATAAATGTCAACTATCATTACCTTTCCAGGATACATAACTATCATTACTGCGCAAAAATTACTATGCAAAACAGTACCAAAAGAGCTCGGGATTAAATCATAATGCCTATGCATTCCAGCCAATAGTTTCGTTCGAGAGAGAGAAAAAAGAAAATAAAGTCATGCCAAAATCTCATCCACAGATTCCACGACACTACAAAAACGAGGACACAAGAGGAAACCTACTATATGGTAATTGATGAAATTGATGATGGAGCAAATGGGACTGGGGGAAGGGGGCGGGGGGAGGGGGATGTGTCGGGTTAGGGGAAAATGGGATATCAACTGACCACAAAAAAGGGGGGAAGAAAAATTGACCAGGCTAACACCTTTCGCGCGTGTACGAGTAAAAAAGGTCAACAATAAATAAAACTCTTATATACACGGAGGGCATATCATTAACCTGGCCAATGCCGCAAGCTGGGACGAGGAGCTGTAAAAAGGTCACCTCAAATTCCCATGCGGAATACTTTTCAGGGGTAGCTAGGGGGGGAGTGCGCTTACCTCGTCATCGTCAACAGTCATCATCGTCGTCGTCACTGTCGTCAAATGCAGAGTCGCCATTGTTTATCCACCCCAGAGATGATGATGGATGAAAAGTGTGGATGACTACTTTATGGATGCACAGTCATAGTATGACAAAGACGATATGAAAAGATAGACAGTGAAAGAGCGAAAAAAAAGAGGATTGCTTGGCATGGAATGAATAGTAAGTGCCAGGTGAATTCTGGCAGAACTGGAATGAAATGGCTTGCAAGACGTCGACTTGCAAGCTGGACAAGGACAAGCAATCTTTCTGTTCTGTGACCAACTTGGACAGACGGTAGGAACTGGCTGGAAGTTTTGCTGCGGTCTACGTCGTTTCCACTGGAATGTTGGGATTCCTGGTTCTACTTGTAAAAGACATTTCCCATCCAATCCCCAACCAAATAAATTTCCCTCTTTAAAAAAAGTCCTTCCCTGAATAATCATGTTCTTATGACAAGTATTCATTTAAACTTCACAACATAGATTTGAATTCAGTATAGTCGAATTTTAATTTTCTGTTTTTGTTCATCTGCCAAATAGATGGTGAAAATTGTAGCAAGTAATTTGCTGTAGTGAACGCCATCGGACCATATGAACTGCTGTGCGTGGTACCATGCGCATACCTTCCACAAGCACCCATGACAGAGTTTGGCACACATCTAGGACGTATGCACGATGCTTCCAGCGCAAATTCTCTTAATAATGATAGGGTTTTCTATTGGAGTGGCATATACTTAAAGAGTAACACTTTACAAATGCATGGAGTCATTTTTCTTTTTACCCAAATTAAAATTAAAAAAGAAAATTCGTTTCGACACTTAAAGTCTGACCAAAATAAACGCATACAAACACACATATTAACATACACGTACGTAGCTAGATCAGCAACGATAAGAGAGGCACCAGAGATTTCTGTACACTGGAGTACAACTCACAACTGCCAAGTCACTGCTGCACTTTACGAAGAACACTCACAAAAAACAACAGAACCGTCACACTTAAGGACAGGCTCAGTACAACAACTACACAAAACAGAAGAAAGAGCTACATATTCACATACGTGCCTCATCCTCTCTATCAGAAATCGGCTCTTAACACATAAGATTCTCTTCTCGTGTGTCGTTTTGAATGGTCTCTCACAACTCGCGGATGATTTCGCCCGAGGCAGACAACTAAAATGAGTAATCACTGATTCACTGTCGAGTAAACAAGACTCAAAAGACATTGCATAGGGTGGTGTGGACACGCCACAAACATATCCAGCAATCAATGTCGATGGAACAAAAGAAATGGACAATAAGAGCCACAAGTTCAAAATGGTGCTCAACAGCTATACACGCACACAGGCAGTACAATACTTTTGAACCGTGGCACAAGACATACTACGAAAACACACAGGAAATAGTGTCATGACATTTTGTTACACATCAAATATATCTGGTAAAAAATAGACTAATCTCTTGTTGATGGAACCAACTTAATTTTTCATAATTCAAGATGTTCAGGGAAGTAGCAATTTAGGTTATATAGCGGTTGAAAATTAAACATCGAAACGAACAATATGCAATCTTGGAGTAGAAGTATGCACAACATGAGTTACATTCACAAAAGGCACTGAATTAATCAACTCATGCTCTTGAGAACGAGAGAAATGACATCATCAACAAAGTACGTGCTTGCTGTTACTGCTGGTGTATGCTCATCGATCCACAGATTCCAAGCTTCTCTACAAGAGTGCCAAGGTGGACTAATGGCCAGTCCAATAGTAATAGCACCTTCCGACAATAAGAATGTCTTCCAGGCAGGAGTTTGATGATCTGACAGAGACAAATCCAATCTCCAAACACCAGACTTTCTTCTCACCGTGTCAGTGCTATTGACAAAGTCTTCACCAATGCAACTGATCAGAAACGGCAAGGTTCACCACACAAGGATATGCTCTGTGTATAAGTTTCCTGCCATCAAGGAATGGTCAATGCATAACTACTAGGACTGTCAGGATTGTGGAGCCCCAATACAATTTGGATGCAGAAGGTAAACATGAAGCTTCCTCGGTGTTCTCATTTTGTTTTGTGCACGTCAATGGGTACACCTAGTGCAACTCTATTTAGTAAAGGTGGCGAAATATGCACAAGAAATCTAAAGGTCTGAATAAACTGTGGTAATCTTGATAGCGCTCATGTCCCAGCATACTACAAATGAATGGTGAAGGGATCAGAAATTGGATTACCATTCTCCCCTTAACCATTTTGTGTAGGCTCTATATTTCATTCACGAAAGTATTAAAGTTATGTTAAAATTGTTAATTAATCTTAACACCTTTTTTTTCAAAAACCATGAATTTCGTTAATGACTTTAAAATACAAGGGTATTTCAATGTTTTACAAGCAAAAGCTTATGAAGAATAGTTCAGAAAAAGCAAATCCTCAAGTGTAGAAAAACGTATATGCAACAAAAGCACAATAATACACATGTATATCAGTGTGATAAATTTCATGTCTCCAAGAGATGGCCCAAAGGAAAAAAAATACATATACCAAAAATGCATTTATTTTCACCTGAATTCTCTTTGACACAAGAAAATCTGCAGAGAATGTCTGTTTGAGACGGCTTGAAATGAACCAAGCCATCATCTTTCCTGATCAAAAATAGAAACTTTTTAAATTCCTCTGCAGAACTCTTTCGTCATCCAAGTTTCAACAAGGAAAGAGAATGAGAGAGTGAGTTAACAAACATCTACACATGAGCAATTTTGGAAACGCGCATTCACACTTGCAGTCTTTACCACAACAGCTCAGCGCCTCTCATGCTGAAAAGCATGCACACCTTGATGAGTTGCAAAGATCTCATACACCCTGCCTATGCTTGTAGCTCTCTCCAAAGGGTGTTTTTAAAAACAAACACACACTCACACACACACACACATCTTACCAGCCTGATATCGCTCTAATCGACAGGTTACAAGCTGTAAAGTTTGATCTGAGTATGTCACAGTTTTCCCTTCTGCGAAACTATCTTTACAGGAGGTAAGGGAACACTCAACATGCATACTCAGAGTATGACAGCTTATCTGATCTAAAAAGGTACAACAGCACTCCATCCTCCCTTCTGGTCACAAGCTAAATGGATCAGCTCTCCCAAATCTGAGGCATTGTTTGATAAATCTGTTCGAAGATGGTCAACAACATTTTGGTACATAATTCCAGTAAAGATTTTCCTAATTTTTCTAACATTTTACAAATGTACAGTTGGTTTATTCGGAGTTCAGGCAACACCAAGTGGAACAGGCCAGTCTCTACGACAAATTATTGTCTGAAAAGCTTATCTACTTTCTGGTCTTGAAGTTCTGCTATGATGAAGTGATAAATAAGCTGATGATATTCACAGACTCAGTAGTTAAAAAATAGTTCACCATGCATGTTACGCAGATACTGTCAGTTTGATAAATATGCTATGTCTGAGAACAACGCTAGCTCAAAACGTTTTTACTCTACTGTCTAAATCAACACGCTGTATTACTTGTATCAATGTCAGTGAGGATGATGATAACAAACACTTCATTGAGATGATAAAACGACATTGTTGTTATCTACATGTAAATATATGCATATAGACGTATTAGCAAACACTGTTCTTGAGTTCCAAAAGCACATTTCTGATGAACAACTTGATTGGATACTCTATGAAAATTCTTTTTGGAGCCATCTTTTTCTGAAGCAGTCCTTAGGTGACGATTAGGCTTGCTCACAAATATTTGCATAAAAATTGGAACCAATCCGTTAAAACCTCGTCCCTCAATCCAATGACAACACTGATGATAAAATATGACAAAATACTCCAGCCGTTCCTACTTCTAAAATCACATGCATTTCACGACAAAATACAAGGCAGACGCTGAAAATGCCACCTCCTTCTTCGTAGGCCCCTTCTCTTCACCGTGGATTTTTGCAGCACTGCACACGCTCATCGCTTTATATGGCCAAAAAGCAAAACATTAGGGGTCCTGGACCTGCTGAAATTCAGAGAATAAGGCAACAGCTGCTTTTGTGGAGAGAACTGGGCTGGGAAGAGGGGTGAGCGTGGGGCAGGAGGCGGGGGGGTTGTCTGGACAGGCAAGGCAGACGAGATGCTCAGATAGTGGACTCGGAGGGCGGTGGTTGCTTCTCGGGCTTGTTGGAGCCGTAGAGCCCGATGAAGGAGCCGTCCTCGTTGAACTTGCCCGTGTCCAGGTCCCCATACTGCACCAGGCTGCCCTCGTCGTCGGAGTCCACATAGTCATCCAGCATGCTCGTGGGCGGCGGGCGGCTCGGGGCGTTGTCGTCGCCGCTGAAAGATAAAAGGCAGAGAAAATGAAGATGATGAAAATGATTATGATGATGGTGAAGAAGATGGTTAAGAAGATGATGAAGAAGATGATGAAGAAGATGATGAAGAAGATGATGATGAAGAAGAAGATGAAGATGGTGAAGATGATGACGATGGTGAAGATGACGACGACGACGACAACGACGACTGGCGTGTCAACGTTTGAAAGATACCTAAGGCCATTGGTCACGAATATCTTTACAGCTGGGTAGAATATGAACGTCACTCGCCACATACCCATGGCGTAGGGAGGTGCGCTGGGTCTATTCTAGGGTCTATTCTAGGGTCTATTCTAGGGTCTATTCCAGCAGATGAGGAGGGTTTCGAGTGGCTCCAGCCGTATGTAGTTGTACATGAATAATACTCAAACTGAAGGGCGGGATGGGTCTTTGGGGGGAAAAAAGCAAAGGAAAAATCACACAGCAGACATCAAGGCAAGGGCATTCATACAAAGAAGTGGTGCAGTCAAAGATCATGGTGAAGCCACAAGGCAAAGGCATTCATACAAAGAAGTGGTGCAGTCAAAGATCGTGGTGTAGCCACAAGGCAAAGGCATTCATACAAAGAAGTGGTGCAGTCAAAGATCATGGTGTAGCCACAAGGCAAAGGCATTCATACAAAGAAGTGGTGCAGTCAAAGATCATGGTGTAGCCACAAGGCAAAGGCATTCATACAAAGAAGTGGTGCAGTCAAAGATCATGGTGAAGCCACAAGGCAAAGGCATTCATACAAAGAAGTGGTGCAGTCAAAGATCATGGTGAAGCCACAAGGCAAAGGCAGTCATACAAAGAAGTGGTGCAGTCAAAGATCATGGTGTAGCCACAAGGCAAAGGCATTCATACAAAGAAGTGGTGCAGTCAAAGATCATGGTGTAGCCACAAGGCAAAGGCATTCATACAAAGAAGGGTGCAGTCAAAGATCATGGTGAAGCCACAAGGCAAAGGCATTCAAACAAAGAAGTGGTGCAGTCAAAGATCATGGTGTAGCCACAAGGCAAAGGCATTCATACAAAGAAGTGGTGCAGTCAAAGATCATGGTGTAGCCACAAGGCAAACTTGTGCGGAAGGTGAAGCCTCCACTTACGCTCTGGAGAGGTCATGGAATCCGGCATTCTCCAGATCCTTCTCTGGGTCCAGGTCAGCAGCTCTCTCCGTCTTGTCCACTGTGGAAAGACAGAATGGACGAATGAATGAATGAATTAATTCATTCATGAATGAGCGAATGGATGAGGGTTTACGACCTATCAGCCTCTGTGAGCTAAACACGCATGGGGGGAGGCCATTTTGACTACAAAACCACAAAAGCTGGTGGCAGGAAGAGCAAGTCAAGGCTCTATTTTCCTAGTCGTTCGCCTCTCCGGAATGGAGAGAGAGAGAGAGAGAGAGAGAGAGAGAGAGAGAGAGAGAGAGAGAGAGAGACAGAGAGAGAGAGAGAGAGAGAGAGAGAGAGAGAGAGAGAGAGATTCTATTTCAGACAGGGCCTCTTCATGAAAAGCAAATGTTTTATGCGCAACCCTTGTTAAATAAAGCAAGCAACCAGCCTCTTTCCATGCTGAATTACTGAGCTCAGCATCACTTGATACCACATCCGTCTCCGATTACTCAAAACAACTCAGTTCGGCATCACTCACGAGGGTAGACTCCTTCCTGCATCTTGCGGTACCAGCAGACACTGCAGATGATGACGATGACGATGATGAGCAGGAGGATGCCAATGACGAGGGCGATCCACCACGGGTCTCCCACTGAGGCGGTGGCTGGCCCGACGGGGCCCACTGAAGTGCAACAGTACTCGTGTAGGGGTGGAATTTCGTCCCATTCCCGGCAGCAACGCCCCAGGACCTCCACATGCCTCATACCAAATCGCCCCAAGGACATTATCGAGAGTTCGCAGGGTCTCATCTGTGCTAAGGTTTCGAAGCAAAATGACCACTTGCTCATATCAAGAGGTAGATAATTTGTCATGACGAATTAACCCTATTTCCACAAGGTTTTCTTCAGTCATTTGTAAATGTAAAACAGACATTACATGTCCAAGAACATTTTCGAGTGAGCAATTCTTCGCCCATGGCCGTCAATCTATTTCAAACAGACCAGAGCATGATACATCTAGAATATCTCAGGTGACTTGTATATTGCAAGATAACTCTGTATCTCTTTAAGATTACATTTGCTGCGTCATAAGCATACTGGGAAATATTCGTATGAAATGACATTAATAAGTATTGCATCTTTGCTGCTGAGTGAATGTTTGAGGCAGTTTAGCAGAAATGACACACCTTCCTTACAAATGTAACATATAACTTAAAAGGAATGTTATGTTAATTTTTCAAACACAAAGCTCTTTCCTTTTAGCATCCAGAACTGCAAGGACACTGTTAAGATTCCCGATCAGTAACTTTGTTTTCCTTCCAAGTGTATGATTTGTTTCTCAGAGACCCCCAACCCCACCCCTTACTCTAAAGATAATCTCTTGCAACATGTATATTTCCTGACGAATAAATAACTCGAATATCATTTTTCACATGCAATTTTTGTCTATGTAATAATAATATGCTGTATGAGCATCAAAATCAGTATCTAGCAAAAGAGTTCTAATTGAAATGTATGGTTTCATCAAATCTACTGAAATCGTCTGAAAACAACAGCATGTGAAAAGAACTATTAAAGCCAGCATAGGCCTAAATACAGCGTGTAGTTAGAGCAATGATTGCTGGTATTTCACACTGCCTAAAAGCTTATCTCGTATTTAGTTAGATTTGAAAGTCATGTGTATTAGTTTGTAAGATTGTTACACAGAACGACTTGCAAAACGTGTCATTGGAAATCAGTGTCCCTAAAATTTCAAAACACACCGCATTCTTTACGGCAAAGACTGGGATTCACACCCTCACAGAAAGGCCAAGAGATCCATTGTATTTTTCATCTGTAGCATTCAAGAGGTCCTTTCTCACCGTCTTGCTCCAAACGTGTGCTATCAGACACATAGCACTCACAAGGGGGAAACTGGTCATTCCAAATTGCATATACTGTCACATGTGGACATTTCTCGTTGTCTCCGAATGATCATATGTAACATTTTACACATTTCCCTCTTTTGAATATGTCTTATCAATGTTTTATCACTCCTCTTTGTCGACTGCCGAACTTCCAATGACATGTTTTGCGGGGGGTAGTTGGGGCTGATGAAGAACCAGCCGAATCATTCGAGCGCTAGAGCGCCACAGTGTGGAGAAATTCCTGGACTCAATGACACACGATAAGGGTAAATCATTAAAATGCTCTTTGACCCCATCTTGGAGTCCAGCAATTTCTCACACAGCCTGTGACGCTGCTGCAGAAGAACGACTGCTCTGACCATCCACTGACCATCCAGACAAGCGCAGTTTTGTTATTGACCTTCTCCCCTGTCCGCCCGACACCTTATTTCTGTGGCAAGCGTACCCGGCTCTGTGATTCTGCACACTCTAACCAGCACCCGTCCATGAGTTAGTTTGCTGCTAACATCCATCGACACAGACTCGGCGACGAGAGAAGTGTCAGTGAACACTTCCCCAGCAACAACAGTGATGACAGCTGACCCTGTCCCCACGACTACGACTACACTCAGTACATCAACGGTGTGGAATGGACGATGATGAGAAACACCATGACATGACGATGACGACGACGACGACGATGATGATGGTGATGATGATGATAACGATGATGATGATGTTGATTGATGATGATGATGATGATGATGATGATGATGATGATGATGATGATTAAGCAGCTACAGATGTGATTGAAAAGCAACCTCTCAGACACGTGTTTATAATTTGCATTTTCGTCTCATGCCTCGTAATTACATTCTAAATACCTTTAAATGTTAAATGTTCGTTGCTAGCCTGTAGTGAAGTCATACACATTCATGGCAAAAAGAACTTCAGAACGTGCCCATGTAATTAAGTTCGCTATGATTTAAACGTATTGTCGTTTTAGCAAAAGGGAATATATTTAGAAAACTGCCATAACAAAATTCATGCTACCTTACATATATACAAATGTTAGTCCAAACAACATGGAAGCTAAAAGAACAGCATTCACGCATGCATATAAAACGCCTGAATAGAACGAACATCTGCATGTACTGATCGTTATGCAAACTATTTAATTTGGAATTCAAGAATGTGTAGCCTACAAACCAAACATTTTATGAGGCACATCGTTAGGGGGCGAGGGTGGGGGAAGAAATCCAAAACTAGCAACTCTGAAGAGTTAAGTAAACATGCTGACGAAATTTGAGTCGTGACAACAACAAAAAGAAAGAACTGCAAAACAATTCCTCATTGCTCTGCCACAAAGAAGCAAATCAACCCAATATACAGGTACCTCAAAAGAAAAAGAAAAGGAAAGCGCGACAAAATCGAAACGTGGCAAGACAGGTATGGGTGGCCCTACTATTCAAGACAGAAACTTGAGGACCATAGTCAGGGTGGATGGGTGGGTGAAAGCGTCCAGGTTGACAAACAAATCAAACAACATTAGCGGCAGGCAAACTGGTGGGATGCTGAGGCCAACACTGGAGGCAGATATACTCACCACCTGTGCCTGCTGTAGGAATTACTACAACCTCTACAGGAGAAAGAGAGAGCAGAGCCAAGTCAGTACAAGATATACTGGTCACTGGTCATACACCGCAAAGCTTTCTTCTCTCCTCTCATTGTCATTCGCCATTCATTGAAAGAGCCACACTCAAACGTCGCCAGGATCTTCTTTTCCTATTCTTCCTTCTTTGCAATGTTTTTCGCCTCATATCATCATCTAAATCTGTCATTACTTAAACGGACCACGTATAATTCTCAGGATAAAGACGTTTTCAGCGTATCTTCTCTCCAAGAATTAATCTTTATTTGTTGGGTGTTTTTGGAGAACCCAGCAGAAACTGTCAAGAGGGTAATTAGCTACTTGTTGTTGCTACTAAGGTTTAGTAGCACGAATACTACTTTTAGACGGTCTTCCAGTTGAAAATACTGAGAGGCCATGACACAGATCAGCTGGTCTGGTGCATCAGCATGTCGCACACAAGGTGAGCAAGGCTAGATTACTGGATCCACCGTGCTTTCTTAAGCGTGCGTGAATATTGTTCATTGTTTTCTCAGGGAAAGGAATTCCATAAATGCAGTGAACCCAAACCAACGGATGCTCATTTCTATTTTCGCAGGACATGGCATGAAGAGAGGCATTATAACGTAAATATTTGTTCTATAAAATAAGAAATATTTAGAAACAAGATAAATAAACTGACGGGTGTAACAAAGTTACGCTCCATGAATAGTGTATGGAAACCAGGAAAATATGTGAAAAAAAAAGTTTAGTTCCATCTCCAGCTTATGAAAGACTGTCTATCAAACTGAGGCAGTCAAGTACTGGCAGCAGTGACAACTTCTAGAATGTCTCCAAGTACATGTACAGATGGGACGAGACTCCAACACTATCACAGAATGGATCCAAGGCATCATGTCTGTATTCATGTCCCTAAATTAGAATATTTTACAGTGCCCCAAGTATGTACGCACATTTAAAGCAAATGCAGTCATTTACTTCCAATTTTTTTATGTATCTGTAAGTTGACTGCAACAATTGTGACAAATGTCGATAATATTTGAAGACAAAAAGAATTAAAACTGCACTAAATCTGTTTTACAATTTCCCAAGGAGAAGTATATTATGGCTAGTCAGTCGCTGCTACTGCGACTAACCATGTGATAGGTATCCTCATGAAGTTTTGAAGATTATTTTCTTCCTAGATCAATAAAAGTTTTCAGGTCCTGCTGACTTTTTTTTCTCTCTCCACTTTTAACATGAACTACTTCTGCCCAAAACATGTTCCCAGATAAAACCGAGTAAGTGAAAATGATACTTTTTTCAGGCTAAAAAGCAAATTCTGCCCCATCATTAGAGGCGGGACACGCTGGCTGAAATAACATCAACATGACTCCACTATCTTTTTTCCTATTTCCTTTTCCCCCCTTTGATTTTGCTTGGAGTGTCAGGCGCTTGCAAGTTGATGAGGAACAAGCAGAACGAAAGCAAGACACCCTAACGAGGAAGCCAGTAACACTGAAGACAGAGCGAAGGTGCCAGAACAGGTCGCTGTGCCCAACACCAGCATAAAGAGACTCTGCAGACAGAAGAAGTGACCACGCGTGTAGGGAAAGCACGTGTGAAGGATAGATTTCTCTTCTCAATGTTTTCCTATTTTGTTACAGGCAAAGACATCTTCCTTGGTGGAGTTCAAATAAAACATTCCTATGCATTTTCTAGAGCAAAAACCATGATGGCAGAAAAACATAGTAGCTATCCATAGAGTATATGTTACGGGTTTCTTTCATATTAAATGTTTACTACAACGGAGTATTTTTATGTTAAACTGTTTGCCATCTAAAAGCTTTTGGAAAGGGAACACACTCAGCTAATGGCAAGCAAGGCATTTCGTACCAGTCACAATACTTCGTTTAGTTTTAAATCCTGGGATAAATGCAAGCTTATCTTTAAATACTGTAAATGTGCAGAGCTTTAGACTAACTTCTACCAACACTGAACCGCTTTTAAATCTAATCAAGACTAAAATTCTTTTCCTACAGAATCGTCCCATCTTTGTCTATTATATGCAACGAAATATTTTCCATACAGATATATATGTATCTCTATATGATTGCTTAATTGACTGTTTTTCATTTGGGGAAAAACCCACACGTTTGCAAGGTGAGAGCAGGGTAATGCAGCATGGGTAATGAACACGCGAGTGTCTATGCCAGCAACTCAGCCACTCAGCACATGACTAAGCCGGCTAAGCCACCAAAGCTGTTGATGATGAGTGTGAAGATGGTGTTGGTAATGATAACAAATGTTGTTATCACGTAGGATGATATTATGCAAAACCGAATCTTCGATAGGCAGACGTGTTAAAATTTGCCGCAGTTTTCGTTTCAGTTGCCGTTTCTACTATACCTGGAGGACCCACTGAAGGAAAAGAGAAAAATGATAAAAATTGGAGGATATGAACAGAAACGAAATAACGTAGTACAGTCTTGGCATTCAGACACTGGTGCTCACTCCAACCTAAAGAAAAGAAGAAATTGTACTTATAAAAATAAAAGTACTACAAAACAGATGACGAAAAAGCATAAACTTAACATCTGCTATGAAAGAAAAATGTTAGAATGCTGCATTGTGAATTTGAACTTTCATGCCAATAGTCCTTTGAACTTTTCCTCTTCACAAGTCCCAGAGAGACTGGGATTCACATAGACAGTGTCACAGAATTCACACAACATGTGATCCTGACAACTTTTGGAATATGCCTGCAGCTGGACTTCAATCACATGCATCGAAGTACTCCAGGCTTATGACAATGCGTCATGCAGTCTTCGACAAATCAAACTTTCATGATTGTGTGCACTTGGTCCAAACATGCACAGAAGTGTACGAATGGAGCACACAGCTGCAGGATTCCATTCCTGCGTGCTGAAGAAATTCCCCCAAATAAACGTATACAATGCCATGGAGGTCAGGCTGGAACTGGACTAAAGGTGACAAAATAGTAACAAGATCTCTTGCCAGTTAATATGGAAGTGCAATTCAATCAAAATGAAAAATCATACCATACATAAGATGATATTTGGTGGACTATGAATTTCAGAGCATATAGTCTGCCCTTTTTCCACTGATGCTCCTTAGATGTGAGATCATCATCTTGGGACCAGCTCACCTCCACAAATTGTTCAGGCTTAATTGGAAAGAGTGCAGAACGCACATTAATTGGAAAGAGTGCGGAATGCACCTAAGAGACTGCACATTTAACGTCAAACAAAGCAGTCTGGATAGCAGACATTTTTTTTTTTTGGGGGGGGGGGCACTTTGCGCACACACGCACACGCACACACGCACACACACACATACACACACACACACACGTACACACACACACACGTACACACACACAAACACACGTACACACACCACACACACACAGACACACACGCACAAACACGTACACACCACACACACACACACGTACACACACTAACACACCACACACACCACACACACAGACACACACAGGCACACACGCACAAACACGTACACACCACACATACACACACACACGTACACACCCCACACACACACACACAAACACACGTACACACACTAACACACCACACACACATACACACCACACACACACACACAAACACACCACACACACACACACACACACAACACACGTACACACACACACACCCACACACACAAACACACGTACACACACTAACACACCACACACACTAACACACCACACACACTTACACACCACACACACATACACACCACACACACATACACACCACACACACAAACACACCACACACAC
>JAWQFJ010033061.1:0-10406 GCA_034096865.1 Theodoxus fluviatilis
ACCCATATAAGATCTTTTCCTGTGTTACACCCACAATACTGACTTTGCTTGCTGATTATTGTGGGGGTTACACATCCTCAAGGTCAAGGTCACTTTGACCCTTATGAAATGTGACCAAAATGGGGTAGTGAACCACTAAAAGTGACTATATCTCATGGTAGAAAGTGCCAATAAGCACCATTGTGCTTCCTATGTCTTGAATTAACAGCTTTGTGTTGCATGACCTTGGATGACCTTGACCTTGGGTCAAGGTCACATGTATTTTGGTAGGAAAAATGTGTAAAGCATTTCTTAGTGTATGATGTCATTGGTAGGTTTAGTTGTTTGACTTTGACCTTGAAGGTCACCTGAAGGTCAAGGTCATATAAAGGTCAAGGTCAACCATGTGAGTCGTATGGGCTTTGCTCTTCTTGTTCACTTTAGAATCATTGTAATCATACGCGACAATCAACCAGTTGAAAAATATATATATTCCAACAGCAGACTGTCGTGTCCTCCCCCTCTAATTTTGATAATATTATTATTGTATTATTACAGCAATCACCCACAAAACCTTAAAAAACCTGGAAAGTCCCTTCCATTTCCCTTTGACTAGCATAGAATGACTTTGGGGAACGCGCCTCTTCCACAATGTTTTTATTGTATGCGAGCACGCATCGGGGTTGGACGATGTGCGAGGGGCAGTCCCATGGATTTATCATTCAGAGGGTAAAAAATACGGGTTTATTTAAATATCTTGACAACGTTTTTAGTTCTGTTTGAGATATCATTGATACAATTGAAACATGTTTTGATTTCTCGATACACCGCATATCACAGGGATGCTCAGGGACATCGAGATAATACACAGAACACTGAGGAAAGAAAAACACCACACAAAGAAACCTTGCTGAAATCGTACGATGTACATTGGTTTGTGTTGAAAAGGGAGTATACTATTTGGACTGCAGTATTTCAAATTTTCGCTTTGCTAAAACAGGTCAGTCAAGAGTCTTTGTGTAGCTAATGTCATCTTCTTAGGTACGGGAGCTCAGCCATCACAATGTGGCGCGAATCCTGGGAGCTAACGTTACAAGAGGCTCGTGCTATATTATCACCGAGCGGGGAGAAAAGGGAACGCTACAGGTAATAACTCCGTGTTTCCTCTATTGAATCTGCTTAGTCTTCCATGCCCATCAACTAACCCAATATCTTCGTCATCCCTAAATAATCTCATCGCCCTGTGGTGGTGTTGATGATGATGATGATGATGATGATGATGATGATGATGATGATGATGATGATGATGATGATGATGATGATGATGATGATGATGATGATGATGATGATGATGATGACGATGTCGCTGACGATAACGATGAAGGTGACGACGGTGATGATGATGATGATGATGATGATGATGATGATGATGATGATGATGATGATGATGATGATTGTCGCGGTATCTAATAGCTATAATGTAGTTTTGCGATGCTACACCCTCAATCCTTCAGGAACGATGTAATCGCCCTGAAGGTGAGAGCCATTTGACACTCTAGAGTTTACAACTAAACTTAACTGCCACACCTTGGGAGACACCACAGATAATCAAACAATGTCAGCACAACAAGTGAGAAAGAACCACTGAATCTGGTACAAAATAACAGTTTAATCAAGCACAAAACCTTCCCCTTCCTGCCCGAGGCAGTGAAGGGTGAACGCAGGCAGCGTTCAACAAAGTAAAGGCCAAATTCAAAACAACAACACAGTCTTGGCCCAGCGGAAACAAGATGGCGCCGCTTCCGCTATAAACAGAGAAAAATAAACAACAACCCCAACAACCTTCAAGCAAAAGGTTCACCAATCTCAATACTTGCAAGAAAAAGGTCACAAGCAACAAACAACAACGTTACCGGTAACGTGCTAAGTTGACCTTGTGATGGAAAAAAACACAATCTCCTTCCTAACTCCAGTTTCACCCAAAACAGAGAAAAATACCCTTTAAATTCTTCCCAAAACCCCACTCTTCCACTACTCGTTCTGACCGTCCTGGCCTGAACTACAATAATCCCCACTAACAAGGTTTACCCCAAACACTTCCAGACTCCAAGAAGTATAAGTACACCACCTCTTCCCCTGGCACTCTAAGTCCTTTAAAAGAGACTTGTCAACAACGAAGTGTCAACAAAAGAAACTTCCCTCTTAATTCTCAACAATCCCAAATTGGAGAAACATCAACGTTCATACAAGAACCCCATCTGAAATATCCACTCCCCTCTCCGAGAAGATAAGCATGACCCCGACCCTGAGCAATGAAGCGCTCAGATGTCAATAAACCCAAAGCCACACCCCCTCCCACTCGCGCCTCGCTCCCGGCGAGTGTCAACTCAGCCTGGCCTGACCCCAGGTCTAGAGGTTATACACTACAACAACAATCCCGCCTCCTGGCCTCCGCTCAACCTGCTCTCTCCCTCCTGCTCCACTAATCAGAAGCGTCCCCACGCTAAACAACACGACAGGCGAACAACCAGAGAAATGAATGGGAAAAGCATGCGCTTACCAGCTCTTGGCTTCCCCCCACGGATCCAAGAATACAACCTACACATCCATTCAACGTTAATTCTCAAAACACAAGTAAGGCTATCCAGCGATCGAGTCCAAGTCTGTCACAGTGTGAAACACGTCATCCAAGACTAGTGAATCAAATTGCACTACACACTGCACCGTTGCAATGTCGCTCCGTTGCAACCCACTATAGCACCCTTCACCACCCTACGTGAATGAAAGTACATCAGTTCGACCACCTTACCCCCCGGGCTTCCTGTCCGAGTTCGAATTCCTCCCCCTGGAATTCCAGTCCACTCTTAGAAGTGTCCCACTCCCTATCCCACAGAGTTAGACTACCCACACACCCTTGTGTAGGGAGAGATTACATTACCCATCTCTCTTTCTTCACCCCTTGCGCTGATGAAAGGAAACACCCCCCTGGGTGATACCTGTTACACGAATTTCTCCGTGCCCCCTTGCTATCTTCTGCTGCCCCCAGTTAGAAGAAAGCCAAGGTCTGTAGTAAGTCCAAATACACAAATCCCCCTGGAATTTCACAGTCCACTCCCTGAGCTAGACTAGGCTCACTACACGAGAAGTACTTGCAACTCTGGACACCCAACGTTGAGGAAACAGCACACCCCAGTGCACTTGAAGAAACCGTTCGTCGACTCGCACTGGTATCCCACCCAGTGCTGGAAGGTAGAGCCCTCAGAAGCTCAGGGTAGACGGCAGCGTCCAAGTCCACCATCCACCATCATCCGTGTCGGAACGTACGCCATCCATAAGACTCAGATACCTTAAAAAGCCCCAACCAAGGCTGTGAAACGCCGGCAACTCCTTCCCGTCCAGTACAAGACTAATTCTCGAAATCTTCCTGGCTGGCTGGCCTAGCCACCAAGGCAGGAAATGCGAAGACCAACATTTGCAACCAAACCACCCCAGTGGCTTTAGACTCGTAGAGCACCAAGCTCACACGTCCTTCTCCTCATCCAACCCGATGAATAATGAACCCTGTTTTGCGTCTCCCGGATCAAGAAACCTCCCTCGCGCGGTAGAGCGCATCCAATCAGGGAGCTTAATTTTTATTGACCTCCAGCCCGTGCTGGGTCAACAGGTAATCCCCTAACAAAACGCTCACCTCTCAGCACGTGCCTTAGCTGAGAATGTCCCGCCCAAGCTAATAGTGAAACATAACCCTAACCGTTATTTGAGCGGAATACGATGTCACCGTAATTAATCAACCCCCTGGCACTCTAATCATACTATTGTCGCAATTCCGCGACAATGATGATGATGATGATGATGATGATGATGATGATGATGATATTGTTTTCTCGATCCTCTACAATCGTCATCACCTCTATAAAAAATGACAGTGAATTTATAAGTTAATTTGCTGTTCATTTAAAATACATGCACTTTTCTTGAGAGGAAACAAATAAAATCAAGTGTTTCTCAAAGTCTCAGAGGCAGGATAGTTTTGTTGAGGCCCCGGAAGGGAAACAACAAGCATATGTTCTTCTTGATGGGTCAAGTTGTGAGAAAGTTGTTCAGATGAAATGTGTGTTTGATGTGAACAGTTATATCTTGACATCCTTCTACAAAGCTACCATTGAGAGCGTTCTCTCCTACAGCATCATGAATTGGCTTCCTGCACTGTCATTTTCACAGCCAGTAAAATCAGTGGATCAGACTTCGCTGACAGAACTTAGTAAGGCCAGGCTCATCATGAGCGACCTCACTCACCCTCTTAACTGCCAATTCACAGCTTTTCCGTCCGGCAAATAACTCCAGTCTGTCAGTACCAAGACTGAAAGACACAGAAAATCCTTCCTTCCTCAAGCTGTTGCTCTGCTGAATCAACCACAATGCAGCCTGTAGCACCTCTTCTCTCTGTGTGTGTGTGTGTGTGTGTGTGTGTGTGTGTGTGTGTGTGTGTGTGTGTGTGTGTGTGAACGTGTGTGTGTGTGTGCACGCGCGCGCGCGTGTGTGTGTGCGTGTGTGTGTGTACGTGCGTGTGCGTGCGTGAGTGTGTGTGTGTGTGTGTGTGTGTGTGTGTGTGTGTGTGTAAAGATTTGCCCAGTCCTCTCCGTAGCGGCTGTGTCTGTCTGTGTGTGTGTGTGTGTGTGTGTGTGTGTGTGTGTGTGTGAGAGAGAGAGAGAGAGAGAGAGAGAGAGAGAGAGAGAGAGAGTGTGTGTGCGTGTGTGTGTGTGCGCGCATGAATTTGTGCATGTGTGTGTGTGCGTGTAAGTATGTGTGTGTGTGCGTGTGTGTGCGTGCGAGCATGTGCACATGTGTGTAAGTGCGTGTGTGTGTGTGTTTGTGTGCGCGCATGTGCGTGCGTGTGCATGTGCGCCCACGCATATCATTCGTAATTGGGCGCTAAACTTTATTTGTCGTTGTCATTCATCACCTTTTCAACCTCAGAGAGCTCTGTGTACAGATTACTTCATCACACACCTCCCGATGTTATAAATTTGTTTGTCCTTAGTACATATCGTCACACGTTTTTAAAACTCCCTATGTATGTATTTTGTATTGTATCATGTGTACAAGGAAACTGCAAAGCAATTCTTCTATCATGTCAGCTTAAATAAAGTATTGTATTGTATTGTATTGAATTGTGTTGTGTTGAGTTGCTTTGTGTTGTGTTGTGTTGTGTTTTATTTTATTGTATAGTATTGTATAGTATTGCATTGTATTGTATTGTATTGCATTGCATTGTATTGTATTGTATTGTATTGTATTGTATTGTATTGTGTTGTGTTGCGTTGTGTTGAGTTGTGTTGTGTTGTGTTGTGTTGTGTTGTATTGTATTGTATGGTATTGTATGGTATTTTACGGTATTGTATTGTATTGTATTGTGTTGTGTTGTGTTGTGTTGTGTTGTGTTGTGTTGTGTGGTGTTGTGTTGTATTGTATTGTATTGTATTGTATTGTATTGTATTGTATTGTATTGTATTGTATTGTATTGTATTGTATTGTATTGTATTGTATTGTATTGTATTGTATTGTATTGTATTGTATGGTATGGTATTGTATTGTATTGTATTGTATTGTATTGTATTGTATTGTATTGTATTGTATTGTATTGTATTGTATTGTATTGTATTGTATTGTATTGTATTGTATTGTACCGTGTTGTATTGTATTGTATTGTATTGTATTGTATTGACTTCTAACGATAAATACATGCATACTCTTTTGTTTGAATTTGTACGTAAATGTTTTTTTCTGTCACATTACAGCAAAAGTGAAAGCATACGTTGGAGCAAATTACCATGTTCGTTCAACAAGTTTAAAATACGAAAATATGAAAAACCGTAATGTAAAATTCACCGGGACCGTCACCATAAATTAAGGGTGTGAATGACAGGACAACAAACTGCTTAAATAATCCGGAATCCCTTCCAATAATGGGCCGCACTAGTGGACTCGTCCGAGACAAGGGGTGCGATGTTGGTCGCTTAATTCGCAGTGACTTCCACACAGAATGACAACCAAATTATCACGTGCTCGCTAGCTCACATACGCAATCTTGGACGGTTATTCCGCACAAAGAATTACAAGAAAGTGTGAATAATTGACAAACTTGTGTACACAAAGTGCATTCAGCTGAATTGGGTTACGATGAATATCATATTTGCAGCAATCGTCAAAGCGATTCGGCTTTGATTCGAGCGTAAACGCCTATCTAAAAACGCAGCCAATCATATTTCCGGGCCTGCCAGCAGAGCGGGGTGAGCACTACTCTCCTCAAACGAGTCCACTAGTTTGGCCAATCAATGGAAGGGATTCCCAAAATCTGGCAAATGTGTGATTTACAGTGCTCCCCTGGCAGTGTGTTCGGACAACCCTGATTTAACTTGTCCATAAAACAATTTCCTAGATGTGTAATTTCTCTCATGCCCCGTTGAATAAACCCAGCTAAGTGAGGCGGGTGTGGGAAGAAAGGTACAAGGGGATTATGGGAGGAAAAAGGAAAAGCGGATGTAGTCGCAAATTTGCTATTATCATTCTCTTGACATTTATTCACAGGACGTTATCGGAAACATGGGCCCGAAAATTGATTATACCTTCGTCATCTGCATCCTGAGAGATGTCATTTTAGTAGGTACACCACCTTTGCGTGTCTTCAAAGTTCCTCTCGTCCATTTCTGTCAAATACCCGGTTCGGGTGTTGGAAAAATTATGTCATTTTCTGTACACACCGATAACTTAGAATGCAGTCATCTCTGACTGAATTGCTGAACACTTTTTCTGGACACATTCTAGTTCACATTGTTTGGAGTACTTGGCCCTGAATGATATATTTGTCTTCGCGTGTATGAAGCATTCCGTCATAATTTCTGCCCCATGCCAGTGCTTCAGACTATTTGTGTGATGCTACACTGCTTGTTAATTCGTGTCTGACCACATGTTGGCGTTGGCCTTTCCTGTGCGCCTGACTTAATGTCTGGAAAAATGTTTCCCTCTCAATTTGCCGTGTCCTTTGTTGCTAACGGGGATGAATTATGTAATCTTCACCTTAGCATTCGTGCGTTCGATGTTTTCTGTTTCTGTCATATATTTTTGCTTGACGACGACAGGGCTTGGAATATCTCCATTCCAACGATATAATTCACGGCCGTCTGTCCAGCATGGTGTGCTTGGTTGACAAGCGCTTCACAGTGAAGTTGGCAGACTACGGCTTGAAATCGCTCTTCAATCAGATCCGTTTTGACAAAAGTCTCCAGGAATACAAGAGAGGTAAACGTTGTCTTTTATTCATCTTGCAGTCAAGGGATCATGAATCTGCAGTAACACACACCAATAGACAACTGTATATAGTCGTACCTCCACAGCACAGGTTCAAGTTGCACCTGAAGCGAAATCGAGGCACAGTCCATTTTAGTGGGGTATACAGGGCCTTGTTCTCGGTTTCGACATATTTAAAGAAAATTGATCTGTGATTATTTGTGGACAGTGACTATATCTAAATGAGACTGGAACATGGGTCGTTATTTAAAAATGTCTGAAAATGTTCTGTTTTGACAGTTTTTACATTGATTCTCAAATTATTGATTCTCATATCATTTCTTCCAACTTTGCACCAAATCTTCCGATCCCGAGACGGTTTTCACCATGTTTTCATCTAAAGGGCATCCCTCTCTACACTTGCTCATTTGCTGCCCTGGAACAGTGACAAAAACGTACATTTACAATGGAATACACCTTGGGGATCAGGGTGAGAGATTACGTGGCGAAATATTTCTTCGTGCCTAACGTTCGCTTGGGTGCATCACAACGCACTGTGGGACTTACTTTGCGCTTGTTGCAGATTGCTTATGGCGAGCCCCTGAGCTGCTCAGAGTCGAAGGCCTTGCCGAAACGAAGCATTCAGACATATACAGCCTCAGCATTATCATGCAGGAGGTCATCAGTCGCGAGACACCCTTTGCACATGAAACGCAGACGATGACAGTGGATGGTAGGTGGATGTCGCACTGGTCTAGTCACCTTTGCTATAACATGGCTTTGAGTTGCTACTCATGGTGTAGTTTTCAGAGAGCGTTGTTCATCAATGTCCTTGCGCGCGTGAGTGAGTGCGTGTGTGTGTGTGTGTGTGTGTGTGTGTGTGTGTGTGTGTGTGTGTACGTGTGTGTGTGTGTGTGTCTGTGTGTGTGTGTGTGTGTGCGTGTGTTTGTGTTTGTCTCTTTGTGTCTGTTTCTCTATGTGTGTGTGTGCCTGTATTCCCGCCAAGAACGCCGGCTCAACACCTTTCACTTGCGTTGCCTCAGAAAGATCCTGGGCATCAGCTGGCAAGACCGCATCCCCAACAAGGACGTACTGGCGCAAGCAGGTATTCCCAGCTTGTTCGCCACGCTCAGCCAGAGACGACTTAGATAGCTGGGCCACGTCAGCAGGATGGACGACGGCCGAATACCCAAAGATGTGCTGTACTGCGAGCTCGCCACGGGATCCAGACCTGCAGGAAGACCTCTCCTCCGCTACAAGGACGTTTGTAAACGTGACATGACGGCGGGAGGCATCAACCCAGCAGACTGGGAAACGGTGGCCGCTGACCGCAACAGCTGGAGACACGCCGTCAAGACTGGCATCCAGGCCAGCGAGAGGAGGAGACGGGAGCAGTGGGAGGAGAGGAGAGAACGCAGACGACAGAGGATAGCGTCGGCATCTACAGTGCCACGCCAAGACTTCACTTGCGACAAGTGCAACAGAGCATGCGGCTCAAGGATCGGGCTCTACAGCCACAGAGCACGCTGCCGCTCAACCCCGGACTGACCAAACCTGGCGCACACTCCATAGTCTCATGAGACTGACGGATGCCAACAACAATACAGTGTGTGTGTGTGTGTGTGCGTGTGTGAATGTGTGTGTGTATGTGTGTGTGTTTGTGTGTGTTCGTGTGTATATGTCTTTGTTTGTATTTGTTTGTTTGTTTGTTTGCGTATAGATGTGTCTGTCTCTGTTTCTGCCTCTCTGGGCCTATCTATCACATGTCCGTCCCTCTGTTACGCTGCTTTTCTCTCTGTGTGCGTGCATGTTTGTGTGTGTGTATGTTTGTGTGCGTGTATATTTGTGTGTGTGTGTGTGTGTGTGTGTGTGTGTGTTTGTGTGTGTGTATGTGTTAAAAGTTGTGTGCGCGCGTGCACAAGCATGTGTCAGTGTATTACACCATCCATCTCTGTCTGTCCCCCTCGCTCACTCACTCGTTTTTTCGTTCTCATCTTCAACATGGCGATTTTACATTATCTAGATGGTGTATCACTTTAAATTTGTAACGTATATAAACAAAATGCATTAGGGGGGAATCGCTCAACAGTGGCTGTCATGTGTCTTTCAGAGATTTTGGAAAAGATCAAAGAAGGGGGTTCTCCTGTATTTCGACCCCATACTGACTATAGCGCTGTAGCCGAAGAGCTCCTCGATGTCTGTGAGGTGATGATGCATTGCTGGGAGGAGAATCCCCAAAATCGGCCTGATATCAAAACAGCCATGACACTCTTCGACACTGTTACCCGGTACGTTTTATTCGAGGTTTTGGTGCGGAGGTATGTTCATGTATATAAAAATGCATAAATACATTAAGCAATACACTGCAGTCTATGTTGTCTGCACAGCTACCGACTTGCTGTGCTGACACTTGCGTATATTCATGCATCCATGCATGCACCCATGCGTCTATGCGTGCATCCACCCATGCCTCCATCCATTAATCGATTCATCCGTTAATCCACCATCCAGCCATGCATTCATGATATAATACATCCACTGTTCCTGTCCTTTTTCTATCACACACACACACACACTCGCACGCACGCATGCACGAACACACGCACATATATGTATATTTATCCATCCATCTATATATCCGTTGGTCGGATTTTCCGTCAATTATACGTCTGCCATTTATATATGTATCCCTTCATTAGTCCATCCATCCATCTATCTACCCATGCATCCACACGCCAAACATCCATTTTTTTCGTCTCTCGTCTCTCTCCTCTTATGTCCATTGATGCATGTATATGTCGTTTCATTCATCCAACCATTAGTCTACCTGCCCTTTCAACACAATCCCAAATCAGCCATCGTTGTTATCGTCGACTTTGTCGTCATTATGGTTATCATTTTTGTTGTAGTTATCATCATCATCATCATCTTCATCATCATCATCTTCATCATCATCATCATCATCATCATCATCATCATCATCATCATCATCATCATCATCATCATAAGTATCAAACACCTTGATACCCATTTATCTCCCTTCCCTTGGCTTTGTTTTCTTGTCGCTCTTCGTCGACGTCCTTGTCGTAGCTTTCCTTCTTTGCCTCGCCTCACTCCTCGTCTTCGTTCTCATTTCTCCC
>JAWQFJ010033062.1:0-40000 GCA_034096865.1 Theodoxus fluviatilis
TAGATTCACAGGGGACAGAAAAACCCTTCACGTTATCCGAGGTTACGCCTTATCCGAGGTTTGCGTTCTCAGTGGACACAAAAACGCTTCACGTTATCCGTGGTTTCGACTTAATGCAAATTCGTGTTAAGCTAGTTAAATTTGTTGAAATAAAGAGCGCAGCTGGCCGGGGACAGAGCATCATTTCGGCTTATCTGAAAATTCGTCTCAAGGGAGTTCGTGTTAAGTGGCTTGCACTGTACGTCTCTCGGCAGAACCAGGCAGCGAACAAACATTTTGGGAAACATGATGACGCGCACCCTGGTGTGAATTCGGGCGGATAATGACAATGGCGGCCATATCACATCAGGTGGGGGTTGTCATGGAAATATTTCTTTACAGTTTCAAATGGAATTGTTGTATCATCAACTTATTGCACTACTTTACTTCAAAGACATTAAATGATATGAGTTAAACGAAAAATACATAGGTCTATGGTTTTCCTCATACTAGACGTTATTGATGACGTCATCAATTTCCGTCAACGGCCGATGGGAGTATTGAGCTATTCCCGCAATTAAAAATGATAAATCACCATAATTCATAGGGTCACTACATTCTTAAGTAGTTCAAAAGTTTTGGGCGAGAAAGTGATGAAAAATGGGATGGTTTTTAATCATGGAATTCAGTCAAAAATCTGTGACCGAATTTTGGGGATTGATGAAGACAATTTTCTATAACTTTGTTTAAATACATGCAATTGGCTTGAATTTTCCAGGAAAAGTAGTTCACTCTATACTGCTTTGGAATTTCTAAAAAAGTAATGCTTTAGCTGCTAAAGATGCTGCAAAAATATATTTAATGCAAATTAGGCCTACATCATATAAAGTGGAAATAGATTTTACCAAACCTGCCGGCCCTGTGGATTCAGAGTTGAACGCGACGTAAACATGTTTAATCGCCATGAAAATATTACCCGTCCAATTGAAATATGAATCAAATCATGTTAACATATACGTTTTAAAAGTTATCTTAATCAAACCTACTTTGAAAGATTTCCTTATAAAATAAGAGCAGTTACAGTAGCGGAATCTCGACAGGAAGTTAGAACATTTGATTACTTCCACCACTACCCAACACGAAACGGACATGACAGCAAAATTGCCGGAGGCCATAACTGTGCCTCCGGGCCGAGTAAACTCACAACATTTCAGAGTGTTCATGAGACCCTGAATAATATGTTACCACCGTCTAGAAACGTGCTATCCCCTATGGCCGGAAAAGAGGTCACTAGGGGTCATATGGTAATTAGCAGCTGCGCCATGATGGTAGGTTACAAAACTTTAGGTGCTATATGTTGGGGTATGTTTCGGGTCTGTGTTGAGGAGGGATTATCGCTAGATCGTGGCAAAAGGTTGGTTTTATAGCATGCAAAAAGTTTAATTAGAAAACAAACTCATCGAAAATAGTCATAATAAACTGTTGTCACGTATACTTTCTGCACAAAACCCACAGAACAGAAGTAAAAAAACCACACCGTACATACCTAGCAGACGAACACGATCGAACCGCAAGAGTGCCTTTCACTGACAGAAAGAGCACATGCGAAGTAAGGTGTCACACAACAGTCCCTAACGCTCAACGTCTTTCCACTGCGAGGTGGGGGACAATTATCAGATGACACCTGCTGAGCGCTCCATCCCCTCTGGCGACTGTGCAGATACTGGCCATCTGGCGAAATAACGCGAGATCTCCAGGTGGATACCACGTGACTCCGCCTTGGAAGATCGCCGCGCATGACTCGCCCGCTTTTCTAGTCCAGAGAACAAAGTGACCGCGTTATTCCTCCGCGTCATTCCTCCACCGTCCTTCTGTTGGGCGGTGAGAATGAAAGAGCCCGTTTGAATTTATCAGCAATTCATTGCATAACGGGAAACCCCGTAGTATGATTCACCTCTTATGAATGGCGTCGGGAGATGGGGTGGGTCTATTCTGACCCCCAAACCACAGGGGAAGTTGGGCTAGGAGTCGAAGAGCAGCAGGAACCTCTCAGATCCCTGCCTGACTGGGACTATGCTGACAGTGCTGGCACTGAAGGCCTCAAAGCACAGCGGAGAATGTGCCATCAGGTCACACACTCTCCACCACCTAAACTGATGCAGCGTTTTTCTGTGTGGGCACAAATCAGCCAGGGACTAGGCACCCATGGCTAGAACTACAAATGTAAGAGGAACTTGGGCTTTCAAATGTGACAAGTATGCTTATGAGTGTCTCTCTGTAAACATTCATTCAACAACCAAACTGCTAGCTATTGGGCAAGTAACAGCGACATTTTCTTTCAATGCAAGGACAATGTAGTTAAGAACAAAACTAGTCTTTCAAATCTATAAGTGATGGACTGTTGATGGGTTAGGAAAAATACGCGTACTGGGCATTGTGTTATGTATGTCAGACACAAGGCCTCTAGTAACATTACTGTCATATCCACTGTCAATGCTTACTGCCTGGTGCAAACAAGAAAAACTAGGTGCATTTTGATTTTTTTAATTTTTAGAACAAACTACTCATTTCATTTAGAAGTTTGTTCACTCTGTATCTTCTTATGTTGAGTTACAGATGTGACTATAAGAAGATACATGCTATGTTTAGTATTCCTGAATTTATAGCCTCATCATCACCATTATTGCTGTGACTGTTGTAATTGCTGTTGCTGCTGCTTTTGTTCCAGTAAAGCTAGTTGATTGCAGTTTTCAGGAAACAGAATGCACAAATCTTCAAAGTTTTGCAAAAGTGCGTTAGCTGAAAAACTGCAAGGAGAAATCTGTACCTCTCATTATGACAAAGTATTTATCAGAATAAACATCTCAGCTCTTGTGCATTAGTTTTCATAATTGCACTTTAGTGACTTGATTCGAGTTAAATTCTGTATTTAAACTACACGATTCATAAATGCTCCATTCTAAACTGTGTGCATTGCAGATCACATTGATACTTTGCACGAAAGATGGATCTAACTGAAAATCTAGCTGATGTCTTCAGAGTATCATGAAAGAGTATTCCTTGGTTAGCTTATCCCACCAATTCCTGCCTCTGGTCTCAACACTACTCTAGTGCACCAAAGATTGGGTTTCACATGTTCACCTGCAGACTGTCGTGAACTCTTCACCACTGGCACCTGAGGTGAGTTTGATTTTGGTGGGAAGATGTGATGTTCCGGGTGGAAAACAGGCAAGGCAACTGAGGGGAGGAAAAGGGGGGAGAGGGAGGGGGGAAGAGGGAGGGGAAGGGGGGGGAAGGGGGAGGGGAAGGGGGGAAGGGGGAAGGGGGGGAAAGGGGGGAGGGGGAGGGAAAAGGGAAGGGGGGGAGAGGGAGGGGAAAGGAAAAAGGGGGAATGGGAAAAGAGAGAGAGGGAGGGGGGAGGAGAGGGAGGGGGAAGGAGGGAGAGGGAGGGAGGGAGGGACGGAGGGACGGAGCGAGAGAGAGAGAGAGAGAGAGAGAGAGAGAGAGAGAGAGAGAGAGAGAGAGAGAGAGAGAGAGAGAGAACCTTGAACTTTGAAGTTTTATTGTCAAGACCATCGGTCTATAGACAAAGGGGGTAACATAAAAAACATAGAACAATAATTTAAAATTGTACAACCTTCATAATAACAAAAATGCATTTACTTTTTCTGGACATAGAGCTGTGCGAGTTTGTCCTAATCAGATTGGTGATGAAGTATCCACACAACACTAGACGGCACAAATTAGCTAATGCAACCCATCCTATTAAAACAAACGACGGGGAGGGGGGAGGGGGGGGGGGGGGGGGGAGTCAAAAAAAGTTTCTAAAGACCTTCACTCCACCGAAAATTGTGAATGTCTGTTGGAAACAGAAATACAGTAGCACGATTTTAAAACGTCTTTCACAGCCGCCCAGGTATCCACTCTGATGAGACACCACCCCAAACACACACACGCGCGCACGCAAGCATGCATGCACACACCAAGCATGCACACACACACGCGCGCGCACACACGCACACGCTCGCGCGCGCGCGCACACACACACACACACGCGCGCACACACACACACGCTCGCGCGCGCGCGCTCACACACACACACACACGCGCGCACACACACATACGCGCGCACACACACACACACACACACACTGCACATCCATGTGGCGGTGGAACCTCCATGCGAAAATAGCACAAAACCTGCGGCAACCTAACTGCTGAAAAGGCATTGAGAGACTTTCACTCCAGAGCACTCGTAAATGACAAAAATACATCCAAAAGGCGTGTATCGCGTCTACTGAGGTATCTACGCTCTGGTGCGATATAAATATGGCATAGACAACGGTCAGCAGAGCAGACTTATAATCATAGCATGGCTGAAATGCTGGCATACTTTAGACAGGTGAGAGAGAGAGAGAGAGAGAGAGAGAGAGAGAGTACTTGGGGTATAGCAACATACCAAACTGGGGACAATGAGCGACTTTTTAGGAAATTATCTCCCTTGCCGCCGCTTGGCGGCGCGTCGGCTCCAAGGGGCTTGGTTGGTACACAGTGACAAGTTCTTTCGCTTAGATTAGACCTGAGTGTTCGAGTTTTTTAAAATTGTTTTCTTGCTGTCGCTTTCAAATCTGTTCACAGTACTAGGCTGGCTGGTTTACTTAGATGTGATTTTTTTATGCGTGCTAGCTGATATTAGGTTTAGAGCTTGAATTTTCGATATTACACAAGTTCTTTTTCGCTTACAACTCCAGTGTTCGAACCAATGAAAACCACGGAAAGAGATGGCCGTTTCGTTCCTTGCATCTCATTGGCCAGCTTGTCATGAGGTCAGCCCATGATCACGCGCTGACCTCATGACAGTTGTAAGCGAAAAAGCGAGTTGTAAGCGTAGATGTGATTTTTTTTAATGCGTGCTAACTGATATTAGATTTAGAGCTTGAATTTTCAATGATATTACGCTTACAACTCGCTTTTTCGCTTACAACTGTCATGAGGTCAGCGCGTGATCATGGGCTGACCTCATGACAAGCTGGCCAATGAGATGCAAGGAACGAAACGGCCATCTCTTTCCGTGGTTTTCATTGGTTCGAACACTGGAGTTGTAAGCGAAAAAGAACTTGTGTAATATCGAAAATTCAAGCTCTAAACCTAATATCAGCTAGCACGCATAAAAAAATCACATCTAAGTAAACCAGCCAGCCTAGTACTGTGAACAAATTTGAAAGCGACAGCAAGAAAACAATTTTAAAAAACTCGAACACTCAGGTCTAATCTAAGCGAAAGAACTTGTCACTGTGTACCAACCAAGCCCCTTGGAGCCGACGCGCCGCCAAGCGGCGGCAAGGGAGATAATTTCCAAAAAAGTCGCTCATTGCTGCTCGATTCCATCCAGATTAAATTTGTATTCATCTGTTCCACGGCAGACAACCCCTGAACCATTCTTTAAATCCCAGGATGTTGCATTAACATTCATTTCAGTCCCTCTCTGTCTCGGCTCATTCTTGTTTGCGAGGCGGTATTAGTAGCAGATGGCGTGAAGACCGAGGTGACAAACAGCAAGAAGGTGCGGTGAAAAAGCAAGTAAAGTTCAACACCCAAGAAAACCACTTACTTGAGAGTCTGAGGGACTGGAACTGAGGGACTGGAACTGGGAGCGGGGCAAAGTGGAGGTGAATCATCACAGGAATGATTTGATATTGGGAAGAGGATCTGGCTGACTTGGTGCTGTTAGCAGCCTTCAGTCCTGAAAGAAACCGCCAGACAAGATCGTTATATAGACTTACAACACAACAAGTGGAAGGAAATCATCTGGGTAAACGTTTTAGCAGCAGGTGTAAACTGATCCTATTTCCTGTTGCACCATAATCAGGCAATACGTCATATTTAGAGACCCGGTCCTCACAGTTTGCAACCAAACATGTAATTCCAACTAAAAAAGCCAACAAAATGCAAAATGTGGTGGTCGGTGGTAAGGTCGGAATCAAGTAAGACGCACGGGCGAAGTCGAGTTACTTTCCACTTGTTATTGGCCGTTGGTACAAGCTCTTAGTAAGTGAACTTCTGGACCTGGGCGGTGAAGTGGTCTCTCCCTTACCCAGATGGAATGGGCCAGCACAGCAGCCTCTATTTATGGAGATGACCAAGAGCAGGTGCAAAAGGGAACTTGAAGGTTCACTTCCGGAGGACCCTCATACAAAGAATGGAAGACAGGGGTCAGAGAGGCGGGGGTGGATGCTGACAATCTGGCTGTTCCGCAAACTGAGGGGAGTGGTTCACTAGCCAAGGGTCACACTAATGTAACGAGTGACTGACAGGGCAGCGACTGACATGGCAGCTGCGACAACAATCAGACCACAGCTTACACAAAGAATGGGGAGGGGGGGGGGGGGGGGGGGGGGGGGGTGGAGAGAGGTCTGACAGACAGAGATATCTGACACACAGGATAGGGGGCTGGGAAGAGACAGCAGAGAGGATAACTGAATAGAGGATGACCACAGCAGATGTGCAATTCACTCGGTGATAGGTGCACCCTATCACAAACAGAAATAGGAGTACTTAACACATTTTTTCTCCACAAGCAGAACACAATACCAATGCCGGACGAACACAAGCAAAACCTGTCCGTTGACACGAACCATTTCAAATGTCCGTGAGAATGTCATTCACCTCGCGGGTGTGCAGGCACTCCATTGGATTCTGTGTCGTCATTTCCAACATAACTGAGTGAGATACACCTCACACCTTGAAATAATACTTGTCTTCGCTAGAAAATGTAAGTGCAGTCCTGGATCAGGGCCGCACTCCTTTGGGGTGTGGGGTGGGGGTGGGGGTGGGGTGGGGACGGGGGTGGGGGAGGGGGGCATGGGGGTTGTGTACCCAAAAAAGTTCGTGTTATCCGAGGTTCGGACAAGACGAATTTTCCAGCCTCGACTTCGTGTTATCCGAGTTACTGACAAATGAGCTTTAGAATCAATATTTTGAGTATTCAGAAGTACGAAGCTGTTGAACTTATCCATAATAGAGACTTATTTCGCTAGTCTGAATACTGTGAAGTATCTTGAAGACATTGCAAGAGCACATACATTACTGCATCTCACACCCACTGCAACAATCAAGAAATATGTTTCCAAGTAATTCCTAAAGGCCTCATTTTGATGCCACCCCTCTAACGAGATGATGCCGATGAAAGATAAAAACTAATGGCAATCAATTAACCGACACACTAAAACACCTGCAAGAGCGGCCGTGCCAGACAGCG
Organism: Theodoxus fluviatilis; assembly: GCA_034096865.1. Taxonomy (NCBI): domain Eukaryota; kingdom Metazoa; phylum Mollusca; class Gastropoda; order Cycloneritida; family Neritidae; genus Theodoxus; species Theodoxus fluviatilis. The sequence goes on from JAWQFJ010033062.1 coordinate 7,238, forward strand.
GCCGTGCCAGACAATTCATGTGTCTGTCAGCAGACATCAGAGGGCCGTTGACAGGTTGACCCGATGCTGACTTCCGGACCGCTCAGACCTCTGCAGCCACCGGGAGCGTTGGGGAGATCGCCACCTGGACATTATTTTCATGGGTTCTTTTATTTCTCGGGGAATGCGATATTCGAGGAGCTAAAGAAAGTTTCCAGATTTCCAACATTTGGTCTAATCTGAGGTTTAGATTCACAGGGGACAGAAAAACCCTTTATCCGAGGTTTGCGTTCTCAGTGGACAGAAAAACGCTTCACGTTATCCGAGGTTTCGACTTATCCGAATTCGTGGTAAGCTAGTTAAATTTGTTGAAATAAAGAGTGTAGCTGACCGGGGACAGAGCATCATTTCGGCTTATCTGAAAATTCGTCTCAAGCGAGTTCGTGTTAAGTGGCTTGCACTGTATGTCTCTCGGCAGAACCAGGCAGCGAACAAACATTTTAGGAATCATGAAAACGCGCACCCTGGTGTGAATTCGGGCGGATAATGACAATGGCAGCCATATCACATCAGGTGGGGGTTGTCATGGAAATATTTCTTTACAGTTTCAAATGAAATTGTTGTATCATCAACTTATTTCACTACTTCAAAGACATCAAATGATATGTGTTAAACGAAAAATACATAGGTCTATGGTTTCCCTCATTCTAGACGTTATTGATGACGTCATCAATTTCCGTCAACGGCCGATGGAATTATTGAGATTCCCGCGATTAAGAATGATAAATCACCATAATTCATAGGGTCACTACATTGAAATAACTTTACATTTCTTGTAAACTGTATGAAATTATCTTTGAAATGATAGCACAGTTGTCGATTTGGTTGCTTTTTAAATATCGTGTTTGTTGCTTTTGTACGCTCCTATAATTATGTGATAGAAACGAAGTCATAAACCACGTTTAGTACCGTTGTTTGTTTTTGTTTTTCAGATAAAATTATTATGAACAATGGTAAAATTACAAGGGGATTTTTCTTGAATTGTCACAATTCATTTGTAAAATCTGATCCGTACTATGAGAGTTCAGGACTTTCCAAACTGGTCACAAGTTTGACTTGGGCCTTTTAACCCCGAACATAAGTAACTCTGCAACTACCAAATAGTGCGGCGAATTATGGCAGTAGTGACGTATCATATTTGGATCCTGACTGACGTCTCGATGCAGAAGTGTTGTCTCACTCGTCTAGCCACAAATGACCTGGTGTAGGATTTGAGATGGTGGGGAATTTTACAACTGGAGTTCACTATTCATGGGAACCTGTTGTCTTGAATGTGCATGAGAGGATACCTCCTTGCTTACAGACTGTGTTGTACAGACGTTTTCTTGCATGATTACAAGTGAGGGCTTGTGATAAGTGCTGTTGAGCTAGATGGGTGGTGGTCAGACGTGCAACTGGCTGTGTATTTCTCTTTGGAAAGTTTCAGTGGTGGCATTCTTTTCAAAGCTTTGAGTCATTAAACAAAAACTGTTCGTGATTTGCGCTTAGGAAGACTGCACACGCGGTAGTTTTGGCCTGGAGCTATCGGCAGTGTACCAGTCTGGCCTTCCATTTCGTGCTCCCCGTTCTTGCTTGCGTTAGTTGATTACTTATTTAACAAATTGACTCCAAAAGCTCAAAACGGATTCCGATTAAAGTTGGTGGAAGGTCAGGTTTTACACCCAAAAAAAACCAATCCATTTCATTAGAGACGTTATCACTTATCTCGTGTGTGAATTACAACCCAAAAGAGAATGTTATCTGTTGGTGTTACGTAGTTTGGGAATTGAAAAGCAGATATTGTATTGGCATCAAGAAGTTGATGACGTCAAACTGCCCACTCAGATGTGGCTTTGTGACAATAAAATGAACAAAACTTTGGAGTCAGGCCTGCCTATCAGTACTTGCTGCCTTTATTCATTACACAGGCCATGGAAGGGAACTTTGCCTTCCTTGGCAGAGACTGGCGCTCTCAGAGTGCTCCCTGGTTGGCGGGTTGCGATATCGCGCTCCCTCCAGACCTTAGGCCTGGGTCCCTCTTTGGAATCAATGATTTCATATTGCGGCCTTCGCTTGTGAATTGTGTGGTAGAATAGAAGCTTTCGTGTGGTGCTTCTGAAGCAGCGAAGTCCGAGTATGCGAATTTTGTAATTTATAAAATATATTTTATAACAACTTACCCTATAACAATATACCTTCTAACAGTATACCTAATAACAAATATTAAACATTCAATCTAGTCTGGTCAACTACTGCCGGAGACTGAGCGCTTCCGTGTTAGGGCACGCCGTAAATGCTTAAATTAAATGGGAAACGCGCCGGCACAACCTTCACTAAGCAGAGCTGATGTAAACAGAGCCAGTAGATTTTCTCCCTGAAATGGATCGTGCAGATGGGTGCGGATTGCATTTCCCCCGCTAGTCTCGACCAGGGATGCTGGACATCGCGAGGAGCGGGTGGACACTGGTCAGTGCCGGACATCACGCACGGGTCGGTGTCCCCCATCAGCCGGCATTACGCCTTGCAGTCCTAAGCAACTCCATTGACCCTTGGCGCCACCTGACCCCTTGACCTTGTCCAGACGACCTTGACATGATTTTCTGGATTTCCTTTGTCTCTCTCTCTCTCTCTCTCTCTCTCTCTCTCTCTCTCTCTCTCTCTCTCTCTCTCTCTCTCTCTCTCTCTCTCGTATTCCTCGAGACGATTGGTAAAGTCAGGGGTTCCACAAGGCTCAATTTTAGGTCCATTGCTCTTTAGCTTGTATATCAATGATCTACCATTGAGTATATCAAATGAAAGTATCAAATGCACTATGTTTGCAGATGACACCATTATCAGCGTAAGTGACAGAAGCATAAATTCCATCCAATGCACCCTGAACGTTACCCTTGATGATTTACAAAAATGGTGTTCATCAAATAGAATGGTCATAAACCCCTCAAAAACCAAGTGCATGATCCTAACTACAAGACAAAAACGTCAACGACAATCCCTAACCATCAACCTTATGCTAGAAAATGAAATCATTGAGCAAGTTTCTGAACACAGAGTGCTAGGCATAATTGTTGATGAACAACTAACTTGGGAACAACATGTCAATTCCTTATGCAAAACTATTGCTAAGAACATTTTCCTTCTCTCCAAACTGAGGCATTTTGTCACCACCAATGCATGCATAATGTTTTTTCACGCACACATAAATTCCCATATTAATTTTGCATCTGTAGTATGGGATGGCTCTATGGCAGTGCACTTGAACAAGATTAAATCACTGTACAGACGAGCTGCCAAGGTTACCATTTCCGACTCAACATTGTCTACGGATGAAAAGATAAAAAATCTTGGCTTACTACCCTTCCAAAAACACCTCGTCCTCAATAAATGCATCCTTATGCACAAAATTGCTCATTCACAAGCACCAAAGTATCTTACTGATCTCTTCATTCGTCCCCAAACAAGCCATTCACTATCTCGCAACACTTTCATTCTACCACAACCTAGAATAGACATTTTCAAAGGCAGTATTACATATTCAGGTGTTATGATATGGAATACACTTCCATTGCACCTTAGGAACAATACTTCCTTGACGTCTTTTAAAGCATCCATACGTGATTATCTATTCAGATGATCTCACTTCTGTCGCCTGTACATATGACACGTATTGCTTGATCTTAAAGACTCACTGAGCTGACAGCTGTCAAAGACATATACTAAAATCTTTGTCATTGTTGATCATATTCTTCATATACCTTACCAACTGTTGTACATGGATTAGCTACTGTGTATTTTGTGTTTTAATTATCAATGTTTTCATTTCTTTATGAGCAAGGACAATTTGTAAGAAAGGCAGAAATGCCTAAAATTTCATCCTTGATAAATAAAGAATCAATCAATCTCTGTCTCTCTCTCGCTCTCTTTCTCTCTCTCTGCCTCTCTCTTTCTCTCTGCCTCTTTCTCTCTCCCCCCCTCTCTCTCTGCCTCTCTCTCTCTCTCTCTCTCTCTCTCTCTCTCTCTCTCTCTCTCTCCTTTCTCTCTCTCTTCTTTCTCTCTCTCTCTCTCTCTCTCTCTCCCCTTTCTCTCTCTCTCTCTCTCTCTCTCTCTCTCTCTCTCCCTCTTTCTCTCTCCCTCTCTCTTTCTCCCTCTCTCTCTCTTTCTGCCTCTCTCTCTCTCTTTCTCTCTCCCTCTCTCTCTCTTTCTCTCTCCCTCTCTCTCTCTCTCTCCCCTCTCTCTCTCTCTCTCTCTCTCTCTCTCTCTCTCTCTCTCTGGGGCGCGTGGCTTCGCTTACCTAGTTGGCAATTAATAGGCCGGTGTCAGACTCTCACACACATTTACCAGTTGTGAATTATCGATCAAAACTTCCCAGGAAAAAGCGAAATGTATCCCTTTACCAAAAAGGATAACTCCCACAAGTTTTTATGACTTTCGTTTCATATCAGTTCTATCATTATTATCAGAATCCATTGAAAAGCACGTTCACAAACATCTATTTGCGTTTCTAGATCGGCACAATCTTTTCCATCCACTCCAATCTGACTTCGGACCAAAACATTCCCGCCATACAACATTATCTCACCTGAAAAACACCTGGTTGCACGCCAGAAACACCTCGTATGTCTATGCTGACACTGTGCTGCATTGCTTCTCTGCTTTCTGTGCTAATTCGTGTGTGCAGTCACCTAACTCTATTTCTTTAACCCATTCAAGACACCGGTTTTTTGGTGCATCTCATTCCTAAAATTGCAGGCCAAAAGACACATTTTGAAAAATAGTATTTTAAAAAGTACTAAAGCTAAAACAGTTAAGTTTAGTTCTGAATGTGATCTGCTCACTTTCAACAAGGAAAATTATGCAAATGCTTAGCATCATAGGAACCTATGCATAGTCAATGACTGTTCGGAGCATAGGATCGTATGATGCTATGCATAGTGCATGAGTTAATAACATCATCTTTATTCTTCTTTTTTTTTTACAGATGCCTATGGGTTAGTACATGTGTTTGAATATATACAGACATTCATTCAAGCTCCTCTTTCATTCTCAGGCCAGAAAACTGCACAGATAAGATAAAATTTAAGTTAATTCTCTGTACAGAAGAGACTCTAAGCTTATGATCAAAAGAAAATGTCTCAGTACTGAAAAGAAAATGGAAATGGCTGGCAGTTTGCCTCTCCATAAGCATCTGCAATTCAATAAGTGTGTGCTTTGAAAAAGATAAAAGATGGCCAAGTGCCAAATTATCTAACCAACCTGTTTGAACAGACATCATTAAGAGGACGTGAACATTTTCTCTTGCCTCAGACTCGCATCGATTTGTTCACATCGAGCTTATTTTATTCTGGGGCAGCTCTGTGGAATTCTCTGCCATCAGATAGAAAGTATCGGCTCTTTGCCTAAGTTTGACAAAATCGCAAAATTCTTAGGCATCATCCCACAAGATAGTTTCCTTGCACCTTCATCTAATGTCTAGACAATGCTGCAACTTGCACATTCATCTAATGTCTAGACAATGCTGCAACTTGCACATTCATCTAATGTCTAGACAATGCTGCAACTTGCACCTTCATCTAATGTCTAGACAATGCTGCAACTTGCACCTTCATCTAATGTCTAGACAATGATGCAATTAAAAGGGTACAACCTTCTTGCATGCTTACTTCAGGCCGCCCCTGGCCGAGCTATTGGATCGAGCCCCGATGGCCTGGAGACCAGGGGAACCGACTGATGGGGGTGGGGGGTGGGGGGGTGGGGGGGTTGAGTTTGAGGAGGGAGGGCACATCAATAGAATTTGGTTGTACACATATACATTTTGTTTTCCAATTCATGTTGCTGGATATCTGGATTTTCTTTTTGTTTCTGTGCATACATTGCATGTCATTGTAATCATGTTATCTTAAGTTCCATAGTAGTATGCTGTTTCTCTGTTTCATAGTAGTACACTGTACACATTTTAGTATGTTTCAGAGGTTGTATCATTCTTGCTAGAATTAGATCCATCTCCCCACTCACCCCCCACCCACCCCGACAGGACGAAGACTATCTCGTCCCTCAAACCAACAGCCAGGCTGAGTGTTTTTAAACTGAAAGCGGCGCTTAGCGATTCCTAACGCGGCCTGCGCATGTGTGGACAGAACCCCGGAGCTCGCCATGAAACTCCAGCATGGCACTCCACAGACTTTGGCCTGAGTTCCAGCATGGCACTCCACAGACATTGGCCCGAGTTCCAGCATGGCACTCCACAGACATTGGCCCGAGTTCCAGCATGGCACTCCACAGACATTGGCCCGAGTTCCAGCATGGCACTCCACAGACTTTGGCCCGAGTTCCAGCATGGCACTCCACAGACTTTGGCCTGAGTTCCAGCATGGCACTCCACAGACATTGGCCCGAGTTCCAGCATGGCACTCCACAGACTTTGGCCTGAGTTCCAGCATGGCACTCCACAGACTTTGGCCTGAGTTCCAGCATGGCACTCCACAGACATTGGCCCGAGTTCCAGCATGGCACTCCACAGACATTGGCCCGAGTTCCAGCATGGCACTCCACAGACTTTGGCCCCAGTTCCAAAGGTCCTCCCTCGTACTTCCAAGTTGCTCTCCAAAGCGCAGCTAATGGCGATTTCTCAAGGAACTCTCAACTCATCCAGTAAACCCAGTCGCATTTATCTGCATGAATGCTTGCACACATTCAAATTATATGCGCATATTTACATACTCGCGCACATGTATTATTGCACACATACACACATGCACACACACACACGCACGCAAACACACACACGCACGCAGACACACACACACACACATACACACACACACATGCATGCACGCATGCAGACATACACGCAAACACACATGCACACACATGAACGCACGCACGCAGACACACACGCACGCAAACACACACACGCATACACACACACGCACGCACGCAGACACACGCACGCAAATACACACACGCGCATACACACACACATACACATACACGCGCGCACACACACACACACACACGCAGAGCAGCCTTCACACAATCATGTTCGGGACGGCGACCAATGCTATCACGTGACAAAATGTTGGAGCACACAACACCGCTGCTGTAGAGAGTGAGCACCCACCAGTGGAGGTGTGGGATCAACTTGAAGAGCGACAAACGTTATCTCCCTTTCGTCGCTCTGTCGACAGCGGCCATGAAAGAACCCGGATGCCCGACAGGCCAGAAGCCCTAGGCCTTATGGGAAGACGAGGCGTCTTTGAAGGCGTGTAGGGTTGCCATGGATACGCCCGCCCCGTGTGTCTGGCGTCTCCCTGTACACAGCCAGTGTGTAGACAGCCCCTCCACCCTGACAAGAATCTTGTAAAAATGGCGACAACACGTCAAGGGCATATACCTCGAACTTGATCTTCCCACCCCCTCCTCCCACGAACTTCCCACCCCCACCTCCCACGAACTTCCCACCCCCACCTCCCACGAACTTTCCTCCCCACTCCCCTCCACCCTTCTCTTTCACTCACGAACCCCACGAACTTCTCTCCATTCCCCTTCCTCATATCTCACGTAGTTTCTTCCCCACCCTCTTCCACCTTCCCTCTGTTCTGATCCCCCATCCCCAGTCCCACCCCCTACTGCAGCGTCCCTTGGCCCTCCACTTCCCCCTCCACACCTTCTTCCTCCAGCCCCAGAGAGAGAGAGAGAGAGAGAGAGAGAGAGAGAGAGAGAGGAGGGGGTATGAGAGAACGAACGAACGAACGAATGAATGATTTTATTTCAGGGGCCATCCACCCATTTGAATCATGTGTACAAAGAAAAACAAAACCTAAACGACAATACATATTTGCTTCACTCCACAACTTGCACACGTAATGTATAGTAGTTGTGTCAGCAGTCCTCACTTCAAAATGTGTACTATGGCCGGGAAGTGTTCACTAGGGGTCATATGGTAATTAGCAGATGCGCCAAGATGGTAGGTTACAAAACTTCCGGTGCTATATGTTGGGGTATGTTTCGGGTCTGTGTTGAGGAGTGATTATCGCTAGATCGTGGCAAAAGGATGGCATTAAAGCATGCAAAAAGTTTAATTAGATTATAAAAACTAATCGAAAATAGTCATAATAGACTATTGTCACGTATACTTTCTGCACAAAACCCACAGAAGAGAAGTAAACAAACCACACCGTACATACCTAGCAGACGAACACGATCGAACCGTAGCCACTACGCCAGCAGACGATCGAGCTAGTGTGATATAATGTTTCATGTAAAGCTCGAATGAGTGGCAGCAGATAACTGTTTAGTTCTGGCTTGAATTGACTATTTCGTTTCCCTGGTCAGGCGAGGACAGAAAATTCACGATCATAGAGTCGATGAGTGCATGATCAACTTGCCCGCATTCGGCGTAATGTAACGTGTAAGATTATGACAAGAAAATGGCATTAAAGCACAAAACAAAGTTTCATGACAACTAAATTCACCAATTATATTAATAACTGACCATTTTTACACCTACAGCTAGTGCTCAAACCTTACAAAGCAAACAAAACATACTGCGGGAGTGTCCCGGTCACGCATCAAAACTCAGTGCACGAGTGATCGTTTCGCTTTTCTCTTATTTGTGTATCTGCTCCGACATGGTAAGCTGGCTGTGCCAAGAAACCAACATCTAAAATAATTAGAGTTAGTTGATACATTTTCTTTCTAAGGTAATGTCCGTGAGGAAGAAAACGCGTTACGTTGACTTTCGCAAGCCCGATGCCTGTCGATTTTACCTCAACAAAATTGAGGTGATCGGCGGGCTCGATCCATACCAGCTGACGCTCCCTGTGGGTTAGGGGGGTAAGAATTGACCCACCGCGTCTCCCTTCGCGATTCGTAAGAGGCGATTAACTAGGTACATCGTGACTTGATTTGCGCTGACTCGGAACTATTCTAGTGGTTTTTGTGCTCGGTGGCCTTACGTAGCCTACAAAGGCTGATAAGCCTTAAACTCCATCCATCCATCCATCCATCCATACCAGCTGACGAAGGACCAACTTGATCCGGAATTGAGAACATTCCGCCAACGAGTGCCATGGACATATTTAATTGTTGTACTCGGAACATCGGCGTACACGTTGGAAGAGTTCAAGAATTATAGGTCTTTGGAAGTCTATCGATTCTTCGTAGCAGGATTCGTGGGAGATGTCTGCTGATTCTCGCCGGGTGTTTGTCTCGAAAGGTCAGATCTATTCTGTAAATCTTCTTTTTCCATCCTCTTCGTCTAGCTTCGGTCACCCTTTGCACAATCGGACCTTGATTGGTTTTCTCTGATGGTATAAAGTAGTAGGAGCGTTTGACTCCTCTTAATTTGTCTTTTTGTTGGTTGTTAAAACAATCTTTCCCGCAGCAAGAAGTCGGCATGGTTGCACGTCTCCCGTAGCACAGGTTAGAAGACAGCGCTCGCCTCCTACCAACAAGGCTGAAAGCACGTGGCTTCTACAAATAACTCCGGAAGTGACGACACCGCGTCTCCGGCCATACTGCTAAAGGAACAACATTATTTGTGACCCTCCACCACGGAATGAGTCGCTTTGTCCCCCTGGGCCATTTTCAGTTTTTTACTTTGTCTGAAATTATTTTAAATGGCAATCACAATAGTGAAAACCGTTTGAAAATCGGACAATTAGTCTCCGAGTTACAGGTATTTAAATATACTTACCCTCGGAAATGTGTTTCTGAGAAAAATTGAAATAAAAGTTTTGAAACTTCAGCACAACAGTTTCCTTAGCAACCATGCATGCATTTCTTTGAAATTTGGCACAGTCATACAACATAACATAAAAAACTAACACACAAATTTTCAGTTTGAAACATAAAGTAGTTTATTGTCAACATTGTTTCAGAAAATACACGAAAATGTACGTTCACGGATAAATTGTCAGAATGGCTTACTGATCAAAAACCTATTCATAATAATTTTAAAATCAGTGCTAATGTGCACAGGTCCAAGAAACACAAAAATTACACTAAAATGTTTGTGTAGTAAAGTGTGGGGTGGGGGTGCACAGTGATTGTTAAACTATTTATACGCCACAATGGGAACTGATGATGCTATTAGATTCCAAAGTATTTTATTCAAAGAAACATACAAAACTATTTACAAGCAATGTTGATGCGGCCTCGACCTGAAAACAATCACATACAATATGTAGTTTCAGAGCCAGTCCAACTATTTGAAGTCATTTCATCATTACTGTTCATTTAATACAAAGATTTCTCAAACAACCAATGCGAGATGTACAGCAGAGAGCTGAATATTCTCTCAAGTCTGCACATTCATCTTCGGCAAAATTAATGTAAACGAAATTCAACTTGTGGGTTGAGATCGGCTCCGTGGCCGCTGAAAGTGATCTCGATCTGTTGATTTACATCAATCTGACACAAGAAATCAGTAATACACTATAAATTTACAAGTTTACGGGAACATACCTTCATGTATGCTTGTTTTCCGTCGAAAAATCAGCAGTAGTGAGTCGAAATCACGATAGGCAGGGAAGCGTGGCGCATTGAAGGCAGAAGCGCTAACACCTCGAGGCTCACTCTAAGCTGCGCTCCGATTGGCTGGTTCCTTCCCTCTCCCATATGGTCCATAGTTAAGCGAACCAATCAGATTGAAGGTTTTGAATGCATAGAGTGATATCAGGTCTTACAAAAAGAATCCAAAAAGCTGCGAAATGGTGAAAAAATTATTGAAATCGGTTGAGTAGTTTTTGAGATACAAGCATTTTAAATTATGAATATTTAATGAAGTATTTATTTTGAAACCCCTCTTGCATAAATTAAGTATTTAAACGTATTTAGAGACAGATTTGGTAAATGAAACTCGCTGACATTGTAGATAAAGGATTACTGAACCAGAAACAACCAAAAACTCAAAATCGACAATCCACACCCCTTGTACCTATTTCCAGTGCTAGCGCCGAATGGTTCCAGGGACAAAGCGTCTCATTCCGTGGTGGAGGGTCACATTTAGCCGTAAACATTAGGTAAGACTTTACGCTGCTGGAACTCCTTCAACATAGATCTAGGGTTTAAGAAAACGAAATATTCAATTTAAAAATTTAAAGACAGTGGTACCACATATGAGTGGGTTTTCAATGATGAACGCAGAAAGACACCCATCGATGTAAGGTGACCCTAAAACGGCGCGAAAAAATAAATTGTAAAATCGAACCGATTTTCGTCCCCCTAGTGGCTAGACCTAGTCAGTCGCGTTAGTGCAAGTACCTACTTATATAAACATCCCTATCAAGCACGTCAATCTCCATTGCAGGGTTCAAGTTGCAGAAGTAGGACAACGTCGTGGCCGAGGTTTCGTGGCAAAGTTGCAACCTCTCCCCACCCCCACCCCCAACCGTAAAAACACATGGGAAAAAAATCCAAAAGTGCGGCATATAGCATAGTATAGGTAAAGCATGCGCAAAAACCGGGTTAGCTGTAGCGCATGCGCGAGCTTGATTATGGCGCCGATGAAGAACACGAAAGAGATTTTTAAAAGTCAGGTTATATTTGTCTAATATCTCATTAAATATTGATTTGCGCCAATTTAAACCTAAAGCACCGGTATCGGATTCAGGGGACAAAATATATAGAAAGCGTCAGTTCATAGCCCTGCGCGAGATTGGTGTAGTACTGAAATAATAGGATTTTTCGAACTTTCTACACGGCAGCATAAGAGGGACGCGGCTTATTACAGTAAAGCGTCAGCCGGATGACAGCCGTAGCCGCGTGTACAAGTAACGCTGGAATTGAAATCTCGCCATTTGAACGAGAACGAGACCGCACACGCCACTCCGCCTGACTGACTTAATCTTAAGCTAAACGACGTTTATCGGCGCTCAAGGATGACGGCTGCCGTCATCCGGCTGACGCTTTACTGTAATAAGCCGCGTGTGCAAAAGAGTGGTGTCAAAAAAACTTGCACTGTGACTGTTTTCTGACTGGGTTAAAACCATCATAATTATCGTTCTAGAGAGAAACTAAATCTGATTGGTTGAGACTCATTTTGGAATAAAAATAATGAACTGAAATTATGGAGTTTCTGTTTACCTAAGTGTGACTAATGTCCCTAGGCCTTAATGTCCCGCTTTCCCCTTCCTCCTGATCATGTCCCCCTTCCCCCCCCCCCCCCCACCCCCCCCCCCCACCCCCCCCACGCCCCACCCCAGCATCTTGTAACTATGTACTAATGTTTCTGGCTCGTCTTTTTCTTTCCATGTCTTGTTGCTTGTGTGCAAACTGCATTTCTGTGTAGTAGTTGTGCAAACTGCATTTCTGTGCAGTAGTTGTACCAAAGACTTACAGCTAGTCTTGTGTATGTATTTCCCATTTTGAATTATAGAAGAAAATTTAAAATGTTAATGCTTTTTTAAAAATGAATACACCGCGTCTCCCTACGCAATAGGTCAGACTAAGAGAAACAGACGGGTAACCAGGGAAACCCTATCTTGACTTGCTCTTATTCTAGCTACCTGTACTGATTTTTCGCGATCAACTGCCTTACACAGCCCACAAAGCCTGATAGGCCGTTAGGTAAACTATGACCAACTATCCATTCATCCATCTCCTACATGTATAATTTCATCTTATTCATTTGTGACTAATGTAACTAAATTTTGCGTGGGATAAAGGGGGGGCGGGGGGGGGGTATTCACTTTGCTTGCTTGTTTAAATACGGGCTGAATGTAAGACAAGTGGCTATGCCTAATTCACAAATTTCACATGGAAAATAAAGTTCAATCAATGAATTAATGAAGCAATCAATCAATCGACCAATCAAACAATCAATCAGTCTCATCTGAGTTGACCGTCTGCAGCCCTGAAATAAAAAACACGGCAGTCTGATCAAAGATTAATCTTTGGTCTGATACAGTTGAGTAGTAGTGACGCGTTTTTTCCCGCCTTTCACACCGAGTAAGCATTCCTGGACACTGCGCGTCACACACCGCCAAAGCGACAATGCATTCACACATTCACGTGAGGTTAGGCAAAAATGCATTGACACATTCCCACTCGCACACAGAGAGAAGCAGAGGGGGGTATGTACTCACTGAATGAGATTCCCTGTGAAAACGTCCATCCGTTCTGACGCGTTCAGGCAGCCCGAGTCACTCCACGCTGGCTGTGGACTGTGACGTGGAGGGAAGAATCTGCAAGGACGCAGGTCTGTGGACGGTTCCGGAAGGATGAACAGGCCTTAAGGCCTCAAGCATCTTACAAGTACAAGTAGAACTTGTAACTTCGCTCTCATTTCGGGTTGAATCATGAGGTGTCACTCCAATAATGTCTCCCCCCCCCCCCCCCCCCCCCTCCCCAAACTGTCCCTCCAACAGTTCTATTAGACGCCTTCTCCGCTGAGCCCAAAATCATCCAAAAGTTTCAAATCATCGACACTAAACTGCTTCTTTGCCTGGATGGGTCTGTCCGGGTCGAGAACCGTGCCTTTGTAAGGAATATGGTAACTTTCAGTCAAACTGGCGTGTCATGCTGAGAGCTCCTTCCCCTCTGGTGACTGCAGATAACGCGAGATCTCGTGGTGTAGGCCAATAGCACGTGACTCCGCCTTGGAAGATGCCGCGCGCACGCTTTTATTGTGAAGTGAACAAAGAAAGAGGCCGCGTTATTCCTCCGCGGGCGGTGATGATGACAGAGATATTTTGAATTTATCAGCCGTTCATTCATTGCATGACCGAGCGCTTACTCACGCGAGTGCACACGCACACACACACATACACACACACAAGCGCGCGCACACGTACTCATGCACGCACGCACACATACGCAAGCAAAACAATAAAAAACGCAAGTTTGCGTGCAAAACACACACACACACACACACAAGGCACATGCGCACACATAAGCGCACACACACACACGCACACACACACACACGCACACACACATACACACAAAAACACATACACACATGTGCACATACAAACACACAAGCACACATGCACACAGACACACACGCGTGAGAGCGTGCTAACACACACAAACGCAAACACTCACGAACGCACACCTGAACGCACGCACACGTACACATGAACGCACGCAAAAACACGCACACACACACACGCACATGTACATACACACACGCACGCACACACACTTAAATACATATGTATGCACACACACACGTATACACACACATACACACACATATACTCACAATTACACGCACGTGAACACGCACACATGCATATGCACACTTAAACACACACGTACACACACACACATACAGACACACACACATGCACGCACACAAATACGCACACCCACACCCGTCTATGAAAGGCAGGCCGGGTTCAGGGCTGACGGGACAGACATGTATGTTGACAGATGACACAGCGGCGATACTAAACAGGACGTCAGCGGCCTGTCCGAGTCTTGGACACTTCATTCAAAAGAATCCTTCAGATCGTTTCCCCTCCAGTGGGCAGCATTCTCTCAAACTCAGTTAGCGACGGCCTCTAACCTTCTGCCACCTGCTTACAACGCGAAAACTTCCCGCCATCTTTCGTCAAGGGACGACAAACCAAAATCCTACATTTCTCATTCGCCGGCTTGATATCAGTAGTGCGGAGTACGGGGCGGGAAAATATGAGAAAGAAGGAAGAGCTAAACAAACCACAGATGGATAGGAAAATGTTTTTAAAAAACAATGTGAAAGTCAGTGTGACAGAATAAGTGAAAGAATAAACAGGATGTCAAAATGCACTAACTTCTTTTACTCACTTCTAACTGATAACATGGACATAGACATCCACCCCCCCTAACCCTCAAAGAAGGGAAAAATCATTAGAGGACAATAACATTGACTGGGAAGAATGTACCCTATGCCAAAGCAATATAGACACACATCTAAGGTCCTGTCAGTTCACATTCCCACACCAGATTATCTCAACAAATACCTTCCTTCTACGAATTTGGAAATCGTCGTCATCAATTTGTGGATTTTGCTGGTGTTTTATTGAAACACTAGATCATCTATTCTGGGAGTGTTTAAAAAAATCAAAATTTCTAGTGCAAACTGCAGCACTATTTAGAAATTAGGAAGGCAATATTCCATAGAGATAAACATTTTATATTCTTTGGTGATAAACTGGCCTCTCCTATTGTGGATTTTATTTTCATATTAGCAAAACATACATTCATAAAGCCAATGCCTTGATTATGAAATTGCTTTAAGGCCTTACAGGTAAGTCCTCCAATCAACATATAGAATTGAATAATAAATTGCCTTCAGAAATAGAACATTAGACACATTTCAGAGCAAATGGTCTTTCTGCGTATTTGTGACATATGCGATGGGCTTTCATCCGTTCCGTGCTTTATACGGGGGCCTGTGGTTGGTCCTGTTATTGTTTGGCTTGTGTGTTGAAGCCATGTATGTGTGCTGTGTCTTATTGGTTTGCTAGTTTCGCCTGTGTCAAGTTGTTGTGGTTGGTTGCTTTGGGCTTGGCCTGCTTGTGTGCTTATGCATTGTATGTGTACTGTGCCTGATTTTGCTTTACTTGTGTCTGGCATTATTCATGTTTCATGTCTTTCATGCCTGTAAAGCGCTTTGAGCATGTAAATAAAAATGCGCTGTATACATAAACTTTATTATTAGTATTAGTATTATATGAATATAATATCATTTTAACCTGTTTCCTGGTACCTCCTGCTCCTGTTCCACTCCCTCCCCCCCCCCCCCCCCGGTTCTGCTCCTCTCTCCTCCCCTCCCCCTTCCTTTCCATCTACCCCCCTATCCGATTCCCCTTCCTCCTCCTCCCCCCTCACCTCCCCCCCACCTCCCTGTCCTCATCTCTCCTCCCTTTCCCAATCCTCCTCTCCCCCCCCCCCCCCTCCCCTCTCTTTCCCTCTCTCCCCCCCCTCCTTCCATTCCACTTCCTCCTCCTCTCTCTTCGCCTCCCTCCCCCCTTCTTGCCCCTATCCCTCTCCTCCTGCCCCCCCCCCCCCCACTCCCTTTCCCCCTCCTTCCCCACCCCCCACCTCCTCCTTTCTCCTCCCCCCCCCTCCCTTTTGTTCTCCTCCTCTTCCCCCCCCCCCCTCCTTCTCCCTTTCCCCCTCCTCCTCCTCTCTCCTCACCCCTCCCCACTTCTGGCCTCGTCAGAGAATCTGATTATATGTACACATGTTTCTGGCTCTTCTTTTTTTTTCATGTCTTGTTGTCTGTGTGCAAACTGATTGCTGTGCATCATTTGAAGCCAAGACTTACAGCTAGTCATGTGTATGCAGTTCCCGTGCTGATGTCTTCCCCTTTCTGAATTATTACTGAAAATAAATGAATTACAAGATTTTTTTTTAAAGATTGGATCCACCGCGTCTTCCTAGGCAACATGTCAGACTGAGAGCAAGAGACGGGTAACCAGGGAAACCTATCTTGACTTGCTCTTATTCTAGCTACCTGTAATGATTTTTCGCGATCAACTGCCTTACCTAGGCCACAAAGCCTGACAGTAGGTAGCGGCAACGTAAGTCTTTTCAAGCGAGAAACGCTTTGCGAGTCTAAAGAATACCTCGTTTTGTATGTGATTGCTGTGGTGTGCAAGTGTCACGTTTGTCAGAAAATCTTACCGCAAATTAAAGATTCGCGTTTCATCTTTCTTTTCTGCTTATTTTCTATTCATGGCGGGTAAGTATGAGGGCAGGGGAGAAGGAAACACAGCACTACCGGGAAGCGCTGACGCGTGAGTGGTCACTGGCTACGCGCCATTTTCCAACGTCATGTGAGCTTCCACCGCGCTAGGGAAATTCCTCTTCTCTGCTCTCCGTTCACTGTTGCTATTCCAAAAATGACTCAGACCAGAAGGAGAAAGTTAGTGATTTCTTTTTCTAAACCTCAAACGTGATACTGTCGATTATTATGCACTAAAGGAACCTATTAAAACAGACGATAATAAAGCTTTTTCGCGTTTCCTACGGTTAAACGACTGAATGAAATATAGCAATACCTATACGTTTCGGAAAATGACATTACCGCTGAATATGACAGATACAAAAGTGCCGTCATAAACGTCGGGGACACCATTGAAATCAAAGTCTCCTGTGTTTACTACAGCGAGTGGAGTTGCGTGTGCGATCGATATCACAATCAAAGTCACGTTTGCAGACATTCGGAAACATATACACTAGCATCTTTGCATGCACAGAAAGAGAAATTTAGGTTAAATGAGACGGATACCAAACTATTGCCGTAAAGGTCGCGCAAACCCTACGCTACTCAATTAAAACCAGGAAATCCCATTGGATGTCAAGGTCGCCTTGATTACTATAGCGATCAAGATGGCGTGCTTGTGCGCGGGTTCGACATCAGAATCAAAATAACGTTTGCAGACAATCAACATCATATACGCAAGCATCTTTGAATACATTGGAAAGAGAAATCTATGCTGAATGTAGTAAATACAAAGAGAATACTTTGTCATGCGAACCTCACGCAAACCGATCAAAGCAGAAAGCCACCTCAATCGTGGATACAAGTGTGCCCATGCTCAGTCGAGTCAACCATGGCACCCGAAAACTGCCGCGCCATCAACCGCACAATCTGAATCATTTTTGCACAGAGTAGGGAGTTTTTTCGGTGACTAGCCTGATGACTAGAAAATGGATATTCTGTAGGGTATTTTGTGGCAGGATGAATCAAAGTTTGCATGGTAAAGGCCAGAATTGATGTTGTTACTACTATTTACCGCAATACCCCGCAATATACCGCAATACCCCGCAATATACCGCAATACCCCGCAATATACCGCAATACCCCCAAATACACCCAAATTCCTCCAAATATCAACATACAGACACTCTCAAATTCCCCCAAATACCCCTCAAATAGACGAAATATATAGAAATTCCATCTGATAGTCGCACACGAATTTTTTTTCTTTTCACCACAATTCAGCTTTTTAAATCCACTCTTAGATGAACCCTTGGTTTCGACCAATCAGAGCGCAGCTAATATACGTGCATGGCACATGGTCGACTTGCGTTTCTCAGCTTCGAGCGGCGAACGAAATACACCAACAGCTGGGTTTTTTTCTACTGGATTCGAACACATTTATGTGTCTGAACATGATTTCAAGATCTGAATAGTTATTTTGATAGATATTGCGGTATATTTGGGGGTATTGCGGTATATTGCGGGGTATTGCGGTAAATAGTAGTACCCTGCAATAACTGCTGTGGATGTGGGAGAGCTTGATGATCGAACTTTTGCTATTTTTCTTTATGTAGAATATGTATAGGTAGACATGCACGTTATGAGACTATCTCATAGAATACTTTGAGATGCAAGTTCGAGACAGACAATGGAAGCAGGGTGGAGGACCTGGTGTGAGGTCAAGGTGGTGGCCAGTGAGAGGACAGTTGGGAAAGACTGCATCGAGGCTTTATGCGCCTCCTGCCGCTGAGAGAACTAAGTGTTAAGTACGTAGGTCTGTCCTGAACTTTTCAAGCTTATTTATGTAAAAATGTGTGCATTTGCAAAAAGGGCTGATTCATATGAACTTTTTTTTTGCTGTACTTTAACTACTTTCGGGGGGGGGGATCACTCTTTGACGTTTGTCATCCACTGGTAACTGGTTTGAAACAGCATGGCGACATCCAACAACTTTGAAAATAGGTTTGTGTAACCGACTTTGGTGGGACTCAAGGCCAGGAAGGCAGGGAGAGACATGAAGAGCGACACTTACTTGTACTTGTACTTGTAAGATGCTTGAAACCTTAGGGTCTGTTCATCCTTCTGGGGTCGTCTTCATTGTAACTTTTAGGCAAACTTCGGCATGCATGGTGGGATCGTGCCTTAAGTTACAAATAGCACTCTGGTTCGTATATAGAAGGGACGTCTGTCCAGTGGGCGTCTAACCTGGCCTTAAAGGCGTTCACAGATGGTGCCGTCACGACTTGGTCTGGCAGGCCGTTCCAGATACTCACAACCCTCTCGCTGAAGAAGTTGCCTCGGACACTGAGTCTGTGGCGGGGCTTGTCTAGCTTCAGGCTACTGCCTCTGGTGTCTCTGCCAGTGAAGAGGGAGAGATGGGGGCGCTGTGTCCGATATATGCCATGCTGGTACTTGTAGACTTATATCATGTCTCCCCTCTTGCGTCGATGCTCTAGACAGGGTAGCTTCAAGGCGGCCAGCCGTTCACTGTAGGGTTTCTCTTTCAGCGAACCTATCAGCTTGGTTGCCCTTCGCTGCACGTTCTCCACCTCCTGACAAAGAGTTTTGTGTTGTGGTTGCCAGACAGCATGGCCATATTCGAGACTCGGCCGAACAAGGGACCTGTAGAGCTGCAGGAAAACTTCCTCTGTGTGGTGGTCAAACGACCGTCGGATGACCCCCATGACTCTGTTGGCTGTCGCTGCTGACAAGGCGATGACTGACAGAAAGAGCATCTACGAAGTATGGTGCCACACAACAATCCCCGGGCTCACCACGTCTTTCCAGTGCCGGGGGGGGGGGGGGGGTAGGGGGGCGGGAGATAAATCAGGGCACACCTGCAGGCCCTGTCATGTCACATGACCGCACAGCTAGACCGACTTGGAGACTGAGGGCGCGTTTTTAGGCAAGTGGCTCGCCTCGATTGCTAGTCAATGGCGAGCGAGACGCAGCTACGGTTTATGAGCGACAAACGTAGGCAACGCCTAGCCCTCGAGATTCTCCGCCTAAGAAACGCGCCCTAACACTCCGGTAGCGCGTGATTTCTTTGCCGTCACGACTCATGCCGTGCACGCGTTTCTCGTGCAGAGAACAATAACAGTCCACGGCATTCCTCCGCCTTCCTGTTGGTGCGCGGTGAGGATGAAAGAGCCATTTTTAATTAATCGGCCCTTTACTGCTTGAAGGGAAACCCATTCATAGCGGGTAGTAATAGGGTCTTTTCTCGGGCAGGCGAGGACAAACTTGCTGTTTTTCAATTTGACATTTCATAGTGTCATACATTACATCGAGTATGCTATCATTTTAACCTCTGTCATGAAATTCGACCTTAAAAGATGGTATCACAGTCTCTCTCTCTCTCTCTCTCTCTCTCTCTCTCTCTCTCTCTCTCTCTCTCTCTCTCAGGGCTGCCTACCCTCCTTTTTCGATTTCAGTATTACCAAGTTCCAATTTCCGTATTTCAGTTCCGATTTCAGTATTAAACCGTGCGACAGTGCAAGAAAACAAAGCAACTTTAATCATTAACCAGGGACCAAAAGATAAAACAAAACATACCTGATTTTATGTACACTATATACAATAGTTCTGCAGCTTGTTTACTGTGACAAAGACTGGTAGTAGGCACTTTTCAGGCCTTTCAGGTCTTTGACACTGTAGTTTCTGTCAAGGGCTTGTCCAGGCCTGGACTTGGCTACCACCAAGGCCTCCAAGGTGTCGGATCCCATGCTGCCTCTGAAGTGTGTTTTGTTCTTTCTCACGACTGAGAAAATGCGCTCACAGTGAGCTGATGAGTGAGGGATTGTCATTATGGCAAGCATAACCATGGGGAGGTGTGGGAAGAGGAGGTCTTCCCCTACACCTACACTCAGTTTGTCCAATGCCGCCATTGGGAGGTTCAGTTCTACTGTCAAGTCTACCATCATCGCCTCAGCTCGAATTACGTCGATGTCGATTTGGGACACTTTCGAAGGAGGCGGTGTAAAATATTCACTGATAGGTTTTTGCGCTGCTGCGACCTTCTTCTCCTCATTTTTCTTCACATGCTTTGGGCCTTCAACATGCCTTTCGATATCGTTGGCGCCACCACTGGAGATGCTGAACTGGTTATCACAAGTCGTACATTTGACAGTGGAGTCAGTGGTGCCGCGGACTATAAATGGATACTTCTCCGTGTACGCTGGAATGTAGACCTGCGACCTCCGCTGTTTCTTCGATAATTCAGAAACACAATCGCTTGGCTTTCGTTTTGACGCCATTGTTGCACATGAACACTGCACATACCGGCACTCTCCGGAAAAACACTTCGTGCGTTGCGCTTGCGCACTGTACGAAAATGACGTCACTCGGCAATTTTCGGAAATATTTTCGCGCGCTGCGCCTGCGCATTACAGAACAAACCCATTCGGCAATCATCGGTAGACTGCTTCGGAAAACGATTCGCGCACAGCCACAGGCCAACAATTTTGGAAATTATTTTATTATAGTTTTTATTTTGATATTTCCGGAACGCAAAATAAACTCCCGTATTTTCCGGAACGCTCGCCGATTTTTTTAAATTTCCGGACAAAATACGGAATTTCCGTACGGGTAGGCAGGCCTGCTCTCTCTCTCCCCATCCCTCTCTCTCCAGGACTAACCGAAGCACCATGCCCAAGCCCGTGCTTTACCAATGAGACTGGAAAACTCCCGTGTCTCACTGCTGTGCCTGCAGTGGTGACTAAATGCTCCAAAGACTGCCGACATGAAGTCGTTCAGATCAACTACAACAAGTCAACATGGAAAACTCCTTGCACAGCGTTGACTTGAAAGATCTCAAACATCCACAAGAAACTTTTCCCAAGACAGAAAATTTCCTTTTTGGCAACGTCAGCGTTGTTGTGTTCTAGCGATGTGTTTGAGACGATGTGTTTGAGACGATGTGTTTGAGACGATGTGTTTGGGACGATGTGTTTGGGACGATGTGTTTGAGACGATGGGTTTGAGACGATGGGTTTGAGACGATGGGTTTGAGACGATGGGTTTGAGACGATGTGTGATGGAAAAGTAAAGGTCACACGCTTTTATACAGCAACTCATCACCCATGTCTGGGTCTCAAACCGCTTTACATTTTATTTCCTGATCACGGAATGTGTTTGCTATTGCGGGGGGCCGCTAATGCGGGGGGCCGCTATTGCGGAGGGCCGCTAATGCGGGATTTTTTTTGTCAAAAGTTCTTAAGGCCATTTTGATTCTTTTGACCTAAAACGCCTAAAAAACTAAAAAATGTTTGTTACTTTTTTTTAAACTTAGAAATTTTATCGGTTTTTATCAATAACGGGTGAAGCTTTATATTCTAACTCCATCCCACGTTTGACTCAACGGGTGGTCCCTACGCCGATGTTGGACACAAACGTGACAAAAAGTAACGCGTCCGGGTTTAGGTGAAACTCCCTGGACAGGCTAAGTCAGTCAGGCGGGGTGGCGGGTGCGGCCTAGGCTGAGCGCTATCGGTAAAGTTTATAAAAAAAGTAACACATTTTTTAAAATAGTCGTTGTAGGACAAAATAATCAAAATGGCCTTAAGAACTTTTGACCCCAAAAAATCCCGCAATAGCGGCCCCCCGCAATAGCGGCCCTCTGCAATAGAGAGTCGACCCCTCAACTCCACTCCCTGGAAGTATTCCAACCCCATGCTGGTTCAGAGTTAAGCACACTACTACATACCATTCCTACTCTCACACCAGCCGGCTTTACCACTAAACTTAGCACGTTGGATAGGATTCCACTTATTGACACTTGTAAGTTATTGTACACTGTTACAGTACTATGAAACCTTCGAAAAGATACAAAGACATTCGTGTTATAAAACTGAACAAAACACTTTTCATGTCGTTCGAGTTTCTGTCTAGACTTTGTAGTTCCTGCTACTCCAAGAGTACCTCAGAGTAACGTAGCGGAATAAACAGGTCGTGTTGACTTCTTCTCAGCCTTGCTGCTTTTAACATTTAAAGGCAGTTTTATTGCTTTATTTACAGATGAATTTATCAACGTCATAATCACTACATGTCAACATCATCGACATTATTCTCATGACAATGTCTTCACTTAATCATAGTTACTACATCTCCCTCAGCATCGGCATCATCACAACATCATCACTCTATCACATTGTCATCAATATCATTTTTATAATCATCCTGACTTCATCATCAAAATCTCACATATCATCATCATCATCATCATCATCATCATCATCATCATCATCATCATCATCATCATCATCATCATCATCATCATCATCATCATCATCATCATCATCAATAGTATCGCAATTCTGTCGACGTTATCAAATCATCATAATAACAATAACATCACCATATCGAAGCCTCCCCCACCCTCTCTCTCTCTCTCTCTCTCTCTCTCTCTCTCTCTCTCTCTCTCTCTCTCTCTCTCTCTCGGTTTACTTTTTTTAATATTTCCGTACAGGTACTCATCTAACGCGAGAAAAACAAGACACGTGGCCACGTATGTTCACTATGCGTTACAATAATGACGTGATGATGAGTTTTGACTTCATACTAGGTGATAATCATGCTTCTACGTGTCAATCGCATAGTAACATTTGCGACCTCCTCATCAGTTGTAAAGGGCGGTTGGCCTAAAACAATAAAGTGTTAAAGTTTTTCTCTCTCTCTCTCTCTCTCTCTCTCTCTCTCTCTCTCTCTCTCTCTCTCTCTCTCTCTCTCTCTCTCTCTCTCTCTCCCTTCTCCCCTCTCTTTCTTCTCCCAGTTTTTCTCCCCTCTCTTTCTCCTCCCACTCTTTCTCTCCCTCTCCCGCCCCCCCCCCCCCTCTCTCTCTCTCTCTCTATCTCTCTATCTCTCTCTCTCTCTCTCTCTCTCTCTCTCTCTCCCTCTCCCGCCCCCCCCCCTCTCTCTCCCTTCTTCCACCCCCCGCCCCCCCCCCCCCCCTCTCTCTATCTCTCTGGGCAACTTCTCCAGACTGCAGCAAAACACGCGCTTCTTCTCCTTCAATAACCACCAGCGTTGAACAGCACCACTCCGAGCCTCAACAAATCTGCCTCAACGCTCCTCTTGTGCCCAACCCAACAGCCTCAAACGCAACGGTACCAATCAAAGTGGGTCTCAGCAGTCTACACCTCATCATGGCAGAGCAGCTACTTTCCATCCAGAGAAGAAGGAGGTCGTGATGTTTCCTAGAACAAAGCCGTCTCAAGAAAACCGGGTTCATTTCCAGCTACCACTATCTGGAAAGATTAGACGATTTCTCGTGGGGAACTCCGATCTCAGACATGTCAGTCAGCGACGACTAGATCCAACTGGTGCTACTCACATTCGCACCTCCTCAAAGACTTAATTGGTGCCCTTGGCTTGTGACACCCTCGAGATGATGTGGCTAGTGTGGTGGTGCACACTGCACTAAGCGAAAGCCCCAGTAACATCGACTCATCCATAAAGGACTATGAGAAGCTAACCTCCCTAATTCGTCGGGTGTTCCCTGAAGCTGCAATAGCACTCACTGCAATCATACCCAGAAGAATGTATATAGTCCAGATGACGTCCTCTCTGAACAAACAACTTCTAGAGATCTGCAAAAAGAAATATATAACTCTTCTTCATGAGCTGCACTTTTGGGCTGCAGATGGAACCATCAACTCTCGTCTGTTTTCAAATGACAGGCACATCAACGAGAGAGGAACTGCAGTCTTACTACGTCAAATCGCAAGGTTTCTGAGACAGGACCCACCTCCTTCAAGATCCACCGCCATTGCTCATGGGACGGAAAAGAAGAGAACAAAACTGGGACACCAGCAAGCAGAAGACATCTACAATACAGAATTTCCTCCTCTCCCTCGGAAACGGCAGTTGAACCATTCCAGCCCTGCAACATGGCCAGATCAAATTCATAGCATTCCAAACAGCAAGGACACTTGTCTGAACAACAACAATGATAAACTAAATGACATAGTACAGACAGGTAGAATACAGTCAGTCACTAGCCCTAACCTCAACAAGGACGTACTGCCTTCTGTGACGGAGAAGAAACCTCCAAACACCAACATTCAGTGTCCCGGCCAAACACCCCTTAGATGTCAAACAGAAAATGTAAAGGTGCAAGCGCAACTCAACATTTGGTTCCTGAGTGCAGAACGCCAGCTACTTATAGATTGCCCCACCAAACCATCTCTCAAAATCTTCTGATGGCCCCCTACCTACACTTTCATCATTTTTCACCATTTTCCCTCCATACATGCAATGGCAATATCCTCATCCCTTCAATGGTTTCCGTCCAGAACCAACAGTGTGAATACCAGTTGGCTTCAGTATTCGTCGATGGAGTTTTGGCGTGAACGATGAATACTTTGCCGACGTGATTTTTCCTTTCTTTCTCTTCCCATCCAATCCAGTGACAGTTATGAATCATTATCAACAATCATGGTCCATAAACAAAATTTGCACAGAGGACATATTAATGTGTATCATTTATACAATAAAGTGACGGACATTGGTGCTCTTATTCAAAACGAACAGTAAGGCATTCTTGGAATAAGTGAATCTCGCCTTCACAGTGAAATCAGTGATGCAGCAATTGGAATATCAGGATTTGACATCGTACGACGCGATCCTGTTCTACCTGGCTACACTGGGTTAGCAATCTACATTAACTATGACCTACGAAACTCTATTTATAGAAGACATGACCTTAAATCTTCAAGTGCTGAGTGTATTTGGTTGGAGCTGAAACAATCTTCAAAGACTTCTCTTCTCCTGGGATTCTTGTACAGAAACCTTGCCTCCACCTTATGTTGGTATGATGAATTCGTAAGCATGATGGACAAGCATCCCTCCTTTACGGAGCAGAAATATAGGGTCTCAAAAAACACTCGAGAGTGAAAAGAATTCATACTTTTGTTTGTAAAACGTTCATGGGATTAGATTCAAGGATCCCAAACCACATGGTTTATGGAGATAATGGACGCTTTTCACTGTCAGTAAACAGCAGTATTAGGACTATTAAGTACTGGCTTAAACTTTGTCGGATGAAGGACGACAGGCTCCCAAAACAAGCACTACTGATGCTTATGAACTCGGGTAATAAGACAGAATACTGAGACGGTAAAGAACTTCTTTTGTCAGTTGGGTGTTGGCTATGCGTGGTTCAACAGTGGAGTAGGTAATGAAAAGAGTTTTTTGATGCAGCTTAAACAAAGCCTGAAAGATTGTTTTCTCGAAGATTGGAACGCAAAGAATAGATGCAGTGAAAGGTACAAATGGTACTCTACCTTTTAAACTGACCTTGGTTTGGAAAACTCTATGAATTTACTCGATATTAAAAAGTTTAGGGATGTATTCATTCGCTTTAGGTTTGGAATAAACGACCTGTATAGCAATGTAAGGTTCAGCCGGCCACAATACATTAAATGTCCACTGTGCGAAGAAAGAGAAACTGAGGAGCATTTCTGTTGAGATGCCCTGCATGCCAACAGCTTAAGACAGAAATGCTTAAAGCGATTCTTAATCAAGAATCACACGTGTCAATGTTTGTACATGCAGGGAATTGATGTTAGAGTGACTCGATCAATAGCAATTTACATTCTATATCCTTTCAAATAAGAGAACAACAGACTATGGGAGTAAATGAACAGAGCGGTCCAAATGTGTAACTGACTTCTTACTTTACGTAGGTGTTTAGATTTGTCATCCATCTATTAATAGTTGAAGCAGCATAGTGTTGTTTGCAATACTGTCATTCTGGCACATACTTGTAATGCGACGGGCAGAGAAACCTGAATTATATAATTATTTATTAATTTATTCATCTGTATTTTAGTAAATAAAATCAAATACTTAATCGCAGGCCAAGAATTACGAAAAACGAGGGATGTCACAATGCTGGTGTTTAATGCTTTTTCAACGTTCATGTGTTTGCCTAATTGATACTGCAGTCTTGTGCTTATGAAAGCATACAAAGCTGCAATCATTATTAAAAACATTTGAAATATCTAACTGTACATTAAATTGACAAGTGTCATCATCGAGATGCATGGTATCAATCCAGTGATGAGTAGTATTCTTTACTGGGAAGTCTTCAATGTCGTTTGCAATGTATCTCCCCATCTTCCCCTGGCAGTGAATCAACATTGGCATGAACTGTGCGTGTGGAAAATGTAAGATGACTATGTACGGACGTATTACTACCTACTATGTTCAGTTTTTCAAATGGGCAGTAGACCTACTGAATAAAGTTCGTTCGTTCGTCTCTCTCTCTCTCTCTCTCTCTCTCTCTCTCTCTCTCTCTCTCTCTCTCTCTCTCTCTCTCTCTCTCTCTCTCTCTCTCTGTCTCTCTCCCTTCCTTCCTCCCTCTCTCCCTACCTCAGTCCCTCTCACTCGATGTTTGCCTTGCTCTTTATCTATACGACTGAATATTTCGAATTTATTTATTCACAAGTGCAGGTATCCCATGTCTATCATGAACATAATGAGAGCAGTGAAGTACTGGCTTAGACTATCTAAAATGAATATGAACAAACTTCCAAAACAAGTATATGTCATACTTAGCAACATCAATATTGCACGAAAGATGAACTGGAAACTACTAAAAGAGAACTGTCTGTGTAGATTTGACTTTGGCTATGTGTGACTGAACGGTGGGCTCCCATAACGAAAAACAATTATTGAAACAAGTCAAGCAGAGGCTGTAAGATTGTCATCACTAAACATGGCATGAACCCTGTACAAACAGCGTAATATATCACTTGTGTTTGCCCTTCAAGAACCAATTTTGATCAGAGGAATACTTGTCTTAGATGGCGGTAAAAATGTCACGATTCATTTGTACGTTTCTGATTCGGAATCAACGATCTTAAGACGAACAGGCGGTACACCAACTTGCAGAATCTCGAGGTACGATGCACCCAATGTATGTACGTAGAGAACGAGAAACACTTTTTATTTAGTAGTCGCTGGTATGAAGATTTACGGAAGAAATATCTCCATAGACACCTAGTTCTCTCATCTCATCTCATCTCATCTCATCTCATTCCCTTGGCCGCTCTGGCCGTCGGGGGGACATGAGGGACGACGACACGGAGATCCTCCGCCATTCAGGTCTGTTGGTGGCTGTTTTGAGCAAACTCTTTCATGGGGAGGGCCGTCCACTCCTTGACGTTGTCCGTCCAGGTCTTTCTCTGTCGACCACGGCGACGACCGCCCTCGAGTGTGCCCTGCAGTACAGTCTTGCACAGGGAGTCGTGCCTGGTGACGTGGCCAAACCAGGCCAGCTTGAGTCGCTTGACGGTCGCCAAAAGGGGTTCCTGCGGGCCTACAAGTGCTGCTGTCAAGTTCCGCACAAACTCATTCGTCTTGTGCTCCAAGTAGGAGATGCGGAGTAGTCTTCGGATGCACTTGGACTCAAATGCCTGGATCCTCCGCTCTGTGTCCGCCAGTAACGTCCAGGTCTCACAGCCGTAGAGTAGGATGGAAACCACCAGGGACGTGTAGAGTCTGTACTTGGTGGAGAAGCTGATGGAGTTGCTTGATGGAGACACCTAGACAGAAGGAGTGAATCCAAAAATGGTGAGGGATGTAGTTAAGTTTATCCACTATTCTCTCAGACATACAGAAATGATCATGATGAACAACAGTTCATCACCCATGACAGCTGACTAATTGTCAATCTCACAAAAACAATAACTACTTGTTTATTGTTACCTGACAGAACTAAAATGGAGAAGGGCGGTCGGCTTGACGAATTAAAAAATTCAAAGCGTCAAATCGTCTCTCTCTCTCTCTCTCTCTCTCTCTCTCTCTCTCTCTCTCTCTCTCTCTCAGTCATTGTAACCGTGGGGATCAAATAATATCCATACACGTATGTTCATGCACATGCACACATACACACACATGCATGCGCACAAACATCATTAACTCCTTCCATGTGTAGGAGCGAATGGGAATGAGTAACACATTTTAGATGACGGCCTTGTCGATAAAACGACGCTCTTGATGCGATGCATGAAGAACGCAAAAAAACTTTTAATCAGATCTCCACTTTTTCATCTCCACTTCTCTCGGGTCCTAATGTTCTATCGATGCCACCCAGCGCACGCAACACAGCCAAAGCCAGGCAAGCGCTCCCGGCGTCTCAGGCCCTGGGCAACGCGCAGGACTTCACATTTCCTGTTCATTACGACACACACACCAGCAGCAGGTCGCGTGCGTCAAAGCGAGGCTGCACTTCACCAAGGAAGCCCCCGGCAGCCCCTGTACTTCCTGCTCCTGCACTTGCACCAATCAGGAAAGTCCAATTCACGAAAACCGCCAAGAACCCACAACAACTCAAGGAACTACGGCGAAAGAAAAAAGCAACATTAATTACATACATATACGGCCGTGGCTCTGTGAGTAGATTTAGTCCTCCAAGCGTACGAGTGTAAACAAATCCATCCTCTACAAGATCAGTATGCTCACGGAGGAAGTCACACACACACACACACACACACACACACACACACACAGACATACACACACACACACACACACACACACACAGACACACACACACACCACTCACAGACGTTGCCCGGGCCAGTAAATGTCGGCCACTGCAACGTGGATGCAAGACTTTGTCTGTCTTTGGGAATGTTATCCCCTCCTGAATCCCTCCAGAGATTCTCTTTGGAACTCGCAAGACCACACGTTCTTGTCGACTGCTGTCCAAGTGGTGTAAAAGTCGAAAAAGCAAAAAAGTGAAGAAACTGATGAAGGGCTACGTACGCCGGAAACCTGTGATTCCAACACCTCCCAGCGATCTTTGTGATCATTACTTGTTTTGTCTTTTGGAATTCCGTGGTCCATATTTTACGTACGTGAAGAAAAGTATTTTTTCTTCCACCTCTATTTACGCTCCAGAACCAAACACAGATGTGACAGCGAATGAAAAAAAGCCTCGACAAAACAGATTGTACGCAAACGCAGAGAAAAGTCACCATGGCACTATGTTATATAATAGCTTTCCTGACCTTTACATTACTGTTAATTTTTTAAAGTATTTCCTCTTTAAGCATGCTCTTCTTTTTTGGAATAATTATGCATTCGTGAATGAATAATGGTGTTGTTTAAATATCTCATATGTCATGTATTCGACTGGAACCTTGTTTATTCCTGAGCAGTTGCAATGGCGATCTCGATCTAGAGAACTGCTCAAGCTGCACTGAGTCTCGCCAAGTAAAGCCACGAGTGCAACTCATCAAGATGGCGCCACCTTCATTGTAGCAAGTGTTAATTAACCCTTGTATGCGGCCAAGCGCCAGCATCGGGTTGGAATACTCCCCAGGGAGCGGAGTTGGTGCTGGTACCTGACTGTGTGCGTCTTAAATGTCTGTCACTATGTTTGTTGTGAGGTACCAGTGAGGATTGATGAAGATGCCCAGTGATCAGGGGGTAAAGTGTAAGCGGTTTGAGACCCTGACAAAGGGTGTAAGTCGCTATAAAAAAACCACACCTTTACCTTTTTTTTTAACTGTGGAAAGTGGAAACGTGTTGACCAGTGGTCAGAAGCACTGGGGAGGGAACTGTTGGCACTGTGCTGGTCACTTCCATTCTAGTAAACTAGAGATTTCGCCTACCGGCAAAAGTATCTCTAGCACTGTTGACATCACGTGATGGAAGGTTTTTGGTCAATTTATGCAAGCGGAGGTCACACGAGAGGCTTGTGGGATAGCCGATGTGCTCCCTGACATACGCCGTTAAAGTAGTTCTAAGACTATTTCGCACAAAACTCTTAACTTACTCTTGTTGAGACAACAAACAAGCGTTTATTCGATACAATAAAATGTTAGTGTTGAAATGGAAACACGTTTTTACATCTGACTGATTTCTGTAAAAAGTGGAGAGAAAAATAGTATCAGAACGAACTATTTTTGGCGCAAGGCTGTAATGCCAAGGGTCAAGCCTATTACGCATTCATTGCGAACTGTGCCAGAGTCAATACTACTGACTCGGGTTTACAGAATGGGTCACTTCCCCCTCAGCTGACCAGCAAGTGGTGCTTCACGCTGACATAGCGGATCCTGGCCTTGCTGTCTGCTCAGCTAATCGACTTCTCGTCCCGACGATGGCATAATAGAGTAAGCAGACAGTAATTTCACACTTGCACGGAGAAACGCATTTTGTCTAGCTCAGAGTGATAGGATCAACTGTATCTCCCGCCCAGACGCCCACTTCATCATTGGCGTCCAGTCCGCGGCGGCGTTAATTGAGACGGCCTCCCGCCTGATGCCCAGTCAGACGTCTGTCAGCCAGCACTGTGGGCCACAAGACTGCAGACACCCCCTCATCCAGAGGCTGGCTTTGGTACTGACACCACTGTGGGCCACAAGACTGCAGACACACACCCCTCCAGATGCTGGCTTTGGTACTGACAGCATTGTGGGCCACACGACTGCAGACACACCCCCTCCAGAGGCTGGCTTTGGTACTGACAGCACTGTGGGCCACAAGACTGCAGACACACCCCCATCCAGAGGCTGGCTTTAGCACTGACGCACTCAGGTGTCCATGGCGTTTGCCTGAAGCTCGCTGAGAGTACGCCGGGACATGGAAGGACGCCATGTTTGAAGCAAGATGTGCACAGGAAAGGAGGATGGAAGAACGACAGTCATTAAGCGCTGGGGGTCTCATTCCTGGAGGCTGCACCGTCGCTACGTCTCTACTCTCTCCCTCTCTCATTTCTACGTCTCTACTCTCTCCCTCTCTCATTCCTACGTCTCTACTCTCTCCCTCTCTCATTTCTACGTCTCTACTCTCTCCCTCTCTCATTTCTACGTCTCTACTCTCTCCCTCTCTCATTTCTACGTCTCTAATTTCTACCTCTCTCATTTCTACGTCTCTAATTTCTACCTCTCTGTTTTCTACGTATCTACTCTCTCCCTCTCTCATTTCCACGTCTCTAATTTCTACCTCTATATTTTCTATGTCTCTATTCTCTACCTCTCTCATTTCTAAGTCTCTAATTTGTACCTCTATGTTATCTACGTCTCTACACTCTACCTTTCTGCCCTGTACGTCTTTACTCTCTACTTCTCTACACGTCTGTACTCTATACGTCTGTAGTCTATACGTCTGTACTCTATACGTCTGTACTCTATACGTCTCTACGCTATACGTCTCTACTCTATACGTCTCTACTCTATACGTCTCTACTCTGTACGTCTCTACTCTATACGTCTCTACTCTACTCTTTTCTACTCTATACGTCTCTACTCTATACGTCTCTACTCTATACGTCTCTGTAATTCCGCATCTGTACTCGATCAGGCTG
The DNA here is from genome assembly GCA_034096865.1 of Theodoxus fluviatilis. NCBI lineage: Eukaryota > Metazoa > Mollusca > Gastropoda > Cycloneritida > Neritidae > Theodoxus > Theodoxus fluviatilis. The sequence continues at coordinate 39,268 of JAWQFJ010033062.1, forward strand.
AGGCAACATTAAGTCCTGCTGAACTCCAGGTATTGAGGAAACTACTGGTAAACTCTTGAAATTAGGAAGAAGATATCTGTTCCCTTTCCTGATCAATCTTTGAAATGTCAGTTATGACACACAGCATTTTCCTTAAGAATGGAGTACATCGGTCATTGTTCCACTACATAAAAGTGGATACTCATTTGACTCCCGAAGCTACAGAGATATTTCACTGTTAAGTATTATAAGCAAATTGTTTTCGGCAGTATTGACGAATAGCTCATAAAACTGGATGGAAGACAATAGTAAAATGTGTGTAGAGCAGGCGGGTTTCCGGAGGAAACATTCAACAATAGATCCACACTGCATTCCAGGTTTGCGGAGGAGGAAAACTTTATATTGCATTCTTTGATTATATTTACTCTCTATGTCTTTACTCTTTATGTCTCTACTCTCTGTGCCTTTACTCACCATCCCGAGGAGCTCAATTACGAGGACAAAGATGCGGAATCTGAGACGTCACATCACGACCGCGCTTTCAGCAGCTCCTGCTTGGCAAGACGCGGGTGCTCACAGCAAGGATGCCCCCCCCCCCCCCCCCCCCCCCCCCTCCATCAGTTGATGACGCCAAGATCGTCCCAGTTCCTGACCGCAGACGACCGACATGGAGACGTCGTGCAAGGGACGATAACGCAGACCAACCACGTGGGCGGAGCGTGCATGCAGCTACAAAACCACAGACTGCACGGAC
>JAWQFJ010033062.1:45000-74890 GCA_034096865.1 Theodoxus fluviatilis
GGCCACGTTCTGGCGGCATACACAAGTGTGGTCGAGATCTCAAGCGGGCTGCAAGAAAGCCAGTCGCAGGAGCAGCGCATAATGAGGTCTCCATATACACCGAGAGGATGCTAAATAATGAGGTCTCCATATACACCAAGTGGATGCTAAGAGTCGGGATGGGGGCATTTGTATCCAATAAATAAAGCGCTCATGGAAATATTTACACATGAACAACTCTCAAGGTCTGTATAAACGTTTGAATTTCGGTCTACATCCAGTACACCGAAGTCCAAGCCTGCGCAGAGACGGGCAGTCCAGCAGTGGCATGGCTGCTCTTCTGCGTGGCACACATGTCCATCCCAGACCTCAGGGAGCCCTCCGCTTGCCTGCATCGTGGAGGCAAATGACATCGCCATTGAATGTCCAAGAAGAAATGACTGAAAATGGATTCAATGAGGCTGGGGAGTTTCTGCCCTTACAAAAAATGGATTCAATGAGGGCGGGGCGTTTCTACCCATTTCATATTTTTAAAATGATTCAATGAGAGGATGAGTCGATTCTGCTATTTTTGAAAACTTCATTTTCCACCAAAGCAGCAGTTTCCAACCTCTACTGGACCCTCCAGCCACACCCATAGCTACCATAGGTCCTGTGTTGACTGACCCATTTGGGAACAAAAGCAGGTCACACTGGGTTCCAACTAACTCATTTACATGCCTCAAAGGCTTGAAATAAAAGAGATCACACTGCCCTGATATGTCTCACGGATGCAGACTTTCACGAAGAAATTGCACCGAGACAAAAAGAAACAACGTAACTGTACCAGTGTATATATAGAAAAAATCCGTGCCGAAACAAAAAAGACAGAAACCCGCTGGCGGCCATTTGCAAGCACGTGACTACAGCGGCGTTCAACATGAACCACACTGAGCCAGCCAAGGACAGTGCAACTGCACCGATTTCACGTATGCACAATGAAAGGCAAGCAAAAACAAAAACAAAAAGTAGAAACAACAAACACAGCATGTGACAGAGGTCATTCCTGAAAAGTCCTGTAGAATATGCAGCGTCCGTAACACGTCTGCCGTGCATTTCCACACAGGGTCCTGGCCTTGGTGCGCTGGCACTGAATGTTTCACCACACAACACAGGGGAACCTTGGCAAGTCACGTGCTATACGTGTCCGACCCGTGACATCCACGCACTGCACGTGTCCGTGGTTTGAGATGACGCCGAGGACTCGAGAGAGTTCCACGCAACGCGGGAACTCGATGATGCACTGGGAGTGAGCGCAGCGTTTTCCTCCCCCAGTCCCAGTCCCAGGCCCTGTCCCTGTCCCAGTCCCAGGCCCTGTCCCTGTCCCTGTCCCTGTCCCAGTCCCAGTCCCTGGCCCTGTCCCTGTCCCTGTCCCAGTCCCAGTCCCTGGCCCTGGCCCTGGCCCTGGCCCTGTCCCAGTCCCTGGCCCTGTCCCAGTCCCAGTCATAGTCCCTGGCCCTGTCCCTGTCCCAGTCCCAGTCATAGTCCCTCGCCTGCCCTCAGTGCACACGGGAGTTCAGACTGCGCCAAGTCTGCAGCAGCAGTGCGTGTCCATCTTGAAGGCGGCGTCCCTGTCCCAGAGTTCCTCACAGCCACGACGGCTGCGCGCTGTCTGCCTCCATTCCCAGAAGTCCTCTCCAAGACGCCTTGAAAATCCGGTCCCCATAACATCCTCCACAGACTCGCAGGCACCGTGCACACTCACAGAGAACGTCTGCCTCACCAAGTCTCGCGCCTCCTTCGACAAGGATGAACAGTCGAGTTCACGTTCCCAGGGAAGCCTACTGTCCTGGGACACTGGAAATATCTTCCTGAAAGGGGAATTCCCAAAGATGACTTGCATGTTCAGCAGTCAAGGTGTGTTCTTCCGACGCCAGACAGGAGCAAATAAAATCTGTCAAGATGTCGGAGATACCTTTTTTTGGAGACGAAAATAACAGCTCTGCAATGATTAGCATGAAATTCTACTTCTTTTGTGTGTGTATTTTTGGTGTTTTTTTCCAATAGTGCGGCTGCGTTTTCTCAAATTCCGTTTCTGAGTTCCAATCTTTCTGTACAAACTACTCCAGAATTGTATGAGACCACAACCGATTTGATGGCTTATATAGCTGCAGTCCTGTTGATTAGGGTGTCCTCCGTTTTGGCGAGAAGATTTAACAAACATGATGAAGAAGCTGTAACCTATTCGTAGAAACCTTCAACCAGTATCAAGTGCAACGACAAGATCTATTTACATATCTCAGTGTAACATGTAAACATGCGCGGCCGGTTTGCTCAATGGTGACGTACAACTTCCACGTGACCAAGCCCTTTGTGTCGTGGTGGAGAAAGAGGCAACGAGCACTTGCAGGCGTTCCCAGTATGGGATTCCTCACTGACGTCATAGCTGCTACACAGCACGGGATTCAAGACTGACGTCATAGCTTCGCTACACAGCGTTCCATCCCTCTCTCCAAAGTCACTGCGAGGAGTCTGAGTCCCAAAGGCTGGCACACAGCTCAACACCCGCCCCGCCATGCACGTCCAGGCTGCAGGTGCCCCGCTCTCCAGCCACTGTCCACTCCAGAGGGGGTTTGGGCCGTGTCCACTCAGCTGGGGGCGACCCTTGTCCAGGCGGCCAGCAGGAGGCACAGCAGCAGTGCCCCTGGGGACGGGCCGCTCCTCAAGGCCGCGTTGCCCACACTGGTGAAGGTCACCTGGTCTCGTGACGTCTTGCGATCTGTCCCTGCTCCAAAACAGAAAGGTGCAGGCCTCTGACACGAGAGGAGGGAAGACCGCAGCCCAGCACGCGCGTGCCGGGCTGGGCACGGACAGCACGGACAGCACGGACAGCACGGACATGGCGTGTTATACAGATACAGGTCTAGTGGGCTGGCCATCTGCTTGGCCATAGCCTCTCAGTTCAACACGTCTTCGTGGAGAGCACGTTTATTGAAAGTCTAAGTCAGTCAGTCTGTCTGTCTGTCTGTCTGTCTGTCTGTCTGTCTGTCTGTCTGTCTGTCTGTCTGTCTGTCTGTCTGCCTGTCTGTCTCTGTCTCTCTCTCTCTCTCTCTCTCTCTCTCTCTCTCTCTCTCACACACACACACACACACACACACACACACACACACACATACACACACACGCACACACACACACACACACACACACACACACACGAGTCCTTGAGAGGATATTTACTTGAATGAGCTAGACTACGATCTGTCACAAAACCTTCGTGTAAAATTTACAATTGATTTTACGTGTATGTTTTCTGTGTCAACGAATTAACATTTCTAATCAGTAAAACTATGTCTGTCTGTCGTCTCCGTCCGTCCGTCCGTCTCTCTGTGTCTGTCTGCCTGCTTGCCTGTCTGTCTGTGTCTGTCTTTCAGTCAGTCTCTCTGCCATCACGATTATGTCTATGACAATAGTGGTGATGACTGTGGTGGTGATGAAGATAATGATGATGACAATGATGACGATCATGTTGAAAGAGGAAAAGGCAACAGGAAAAAGCTACGATGCTTACCTCTTTTGATCTGAGTGTTGGTGCCGGCTGCAAAATAGAATTTTAAAATTAGATTTGACAGGCATGGTATGGCTTCCAACGAGGCATTAAACAGCAGAAGTAGGAAGGAATGAGATACATGTATGCATGTTGCACTGTTACTGTGCCAACGCCTTTCCATGATAGTTGCGAGAAACAGTTAAAATTAAAAACTGGAACTCACAAATTCTCTAGGGACGACGACACTTCGACAACAGGTGAAAGGTCACTTACAGCAAGCATTAGAAGGCACCACTACATGACAACAACACCTGTACAGTACACCTATACAGTACATCTGTGCAGCACAATTGTGCAGTACACCTGTGCAGCACAATTGTGCAGTACACCTGTGCAGCACAATTGTGCAGTACACCTATGTAGTACACCTAGACAGTACACCTGTGCAGTACACCTGTGCAGTACACCTGTGCAGCACAATTGTGCAGTACACCTATGTAGTACACCTAGACAGTGCACCTGTGCAGTACACCTGTGCAGTACACATGTGCAGTACACCTGTGCAGTACACCTGTGCAGTACATCTATGCAGTACACATGTGCAGTACACATGTGCAGTACACCTGTGCAGTACACCTGTGCAGTACACCTATGCAGTACACCTATGCAGTACACCTGTGCAGTACATCTATGCAGTACACCTGTGCAGTACACGTGTGCAGTACACGTGAGCAGTACACATGTGCAGTACACCTGTGCAGTACACCTGTGCAGTACACCTGTGCAGTTCACCTGTGCAGTACACCTGTGCAGTACACCTATGCAGTAAACCTATGCAGTCCATCAGTGCAGCAGTGTTGCACCGCCACTACACTACACTACACAATTCGACACGAAAACAATTAGACACAACGCAACAACACCACACAAAGCGAAACAACACATTGAGGCGAACACCGTTTTGGGGCTACACTCTGCCCAAAAAATCGAATCCCGCTGAATGAATCCAACAACAACATAACTCAATATCACTCCCCCCTCCCGCAAAGCCCCACTAGAAAGCCTGCAGCGTACGTGTGCGGCCTTCTGGTGTGACATGCAGATACAAAGTGTTCGTTTGCTGCGTTTGCGGACGTTGCAGGAGAAAAAAGCACGGGCAGTATTGCATCTATATAATGTAGATATGGCATCCGTCCCTGTTCATTTTCCCCCACAGCCCCCTGAAGACAAGTTGTGAACACGGAGACAGGCTGTGAACACGGAGACAGGCTGTGAACACGGAGACAGACTGTGAACACGGAGCCAGGCTGTGAACACGGAAACAGGCTGTAAACATGGAGCCAGGCTGTGAACACGGAGACAGGCTGTGAACATGGAGACAGGCTGTGAACACGGAGACAGGCTGTGAACACGGAGACAGGCTGTGAACACGGAGACAGGCTGTGAACACGGAGACAGGCTGTGGACACGGAGACAGGCTGTGAACACGGAGACAGGCTGTGAACACGGAGACAGGCTGTGAACATGGAGAGAAGCTCATCCTACTTGCACATCTTCTATTTTGTCTCTTACGTCAGAGACTGTTTCACTCATTTTTGTTCAAGTCGCGAAAAACTTACTTTCGGCCTTCTTTATTCGATATAAGAATAAAGAAACCCTTTATAGTTGAGTATATCGTCATACTGTCATCAGAACCCACCACCATCACAACACTCCCGTCCCACCCAACCCCATCCACCACCCGTCTTGTATACACTCACAGATGCAGTGAGTTGGACGACTTGGGGAGGATAAAAAAAAGCTTTTTTTTCTTTTTCGAATCATCATCAAACCACACAGGACGAGAGGTATAACGTACTTCACGAGAAATAATCATCATTGTTTTCGTTGCATAAAGTAACACATGAACGATTATGCATGTCATCAGTTATCTCAATTGAATGTCTCCTTGTCTAGATGGAGTATTTTCTTTTTACCCTCCATCAGTCTCGATCTGATTATCCTCAGACCAACAGACAAGTCACTCTGCTCCTCAGAGCGTTGCCTGTGGTGATGCTTTCCACAAGCTCCGAGACAATTTCAAAACAAGATGTTATCATTTGGGTTTTCTGCACACCTGGTGTTCGCTGTGAGAAAAAGCTACGAGGAGACGACAGGGAGAGTCTGCCAGCTCTCCTCAGCCCTGTCTTCCTACCCCCACGTCCAGAGCTTCTCAAGGTCGCCCTACCCCCACGTCCAGAGCTTCTCAAGGTCGCCCTACCCCCACGTCCAGGGCTTCTCAAGGTCACCCTACCCCCACGTCCAGAGCGTCTCAAGGTCGCCCTACCCCCACGTCCAGAGCTTCTCAAGGTCGCCCTACCCCCACGTCCAGAGCTTCTCAAGGTCGCCCTACCCCCACGTCCAGGGCTTCTCAAGGTCACCCTACCCCCACGTCCAGGGCTTTTGAAGGTCGTCCTACCCCCACATCCAGGGCTTCTCAAGGTCGCCCTACCCCCACGTCCAGAGCTTCTCAAGGTCGCCCTACCCCCACATCCAGGGCTTCTCAAGGTCACCCTACCCCCACGTCCAGAGCTTCTCAAGGTCGCCCTACCCCCACGTCCAGGGCTTCTCAAGGTCACCCTACCCCCACGTCCAGGGCTTTTCAAGGTCGCCCTACCCCCACATCCAGGGCTTCTCAAGGTCGCCCTACCCCCACGTCCAGAGCTTCTCAAGGTCGCCCTACCCCCACATCCAGGGCTTCTCAAGGTCGCCCTACCCCCACGTCCAGAGCTTCTCAAGGTCGCCCTACCCCCACGTCCAGAGCTTCTCAAGGTCGCCCTACCCCCACGTCCAGAGCTTCTCAAGGTCGCCCTACCCCCACGTCCAGAGCTTCTCAAGGTCGCCCTATCCCCACATCCAGGGCTTCTCAAGGTCGCCCTACCCCCACGTCCAGAGCTTCTCAAGGTCGCCCTATCCCCACATCCAGGGCTTCTCAAGGTCGCCCTACCCCCACGTCCAGAGCTTCTCAAGGTCGCCCTATCCCCACATCCAGGGCTTCTCAAGGTCGCCCTACCCCCACGTCCAGAGCTTCTCAAGGTCGCCCTATCCCCACATCCAGGGCTTCTCAAGGTCGCCCTACTCCCACATCCAGGGCTTCTCAAGGTCGCCCTACCCCCACGTCCAGAGCTTCTCAAGGTCGCTAGCGTTGCTTTGGTTACACTGCGTCTGAGAGGTTAGGCAGACAGATAGGTAAACTTTGCTGTCCCGCTGTACAGAGTCAGAATAACAAACACAGAACAATAAAATCACACAGTCAGGATGAAAAGAGCAAGCAGTCAATATACACACATAGGGTAGAAAATACATCGAAGTAAGTATTCGGAGTTCCGACTTGTTCCTCTCTCCAGGACAAACACTTTCACAATGGCTATGCTGCCTCCTCCCCATTACCCCCCCCCACCCCCCCACCCCCATCCCTGCCTGCCCTCCTTCCCCCCCCCCTCCCCCCGCCTCCCCCCCCCCCCCGTCCCATGTAGTCCCATTTTCATTGCATGCTATCCCCCTACCCCTTATACTCTTACAGAGGAACACTCTCCCTTCCCGCCATCACCTCCTATCTGATTCCCGTTCAAACACGGAAGACACATGCAGATAGCGGCAAGAATGAGGAAGACACATGGAAATGGAGACAAGCTGGAGGAAGACACATGGAAATGGAGACAAGCACGAAGAAGACACATGGAAATGGAGACAAGCTGGAGGAAGACACATGGAAATGGTGACAAGCTGGAGGAAGACATTTGAAAATGGCGACAAGCTGGAGGAAGACACATGGAAATGGAGACAATCTGGAGGAAGACACATGGAAATGGATACAAGCACGAAGAAGACACATGGAAATGGAGACAAGCAGGAGGAAGGCGTACGGAAATGGAGACAAGCATGAAGAAGACACATGGAAATGGAGACAAGCACGAAGAAGACACATGGCAATGGAGACAATCTGGAGGAAGACACATGGAAATGGAGACAAGCACGAAGAAGATACATGGAAATGGAGACAAGCTGGAGGAAGACACATGGAAATGGAGACAAGCACGAAGAAGACACATGGAAATGGAGACAAGCATAAGGAAGACACATGGAAATGGAGACAAGCACGAAGAAGACACATGGCAATGGAGACAAGCTGGAGGAAGACACATGGAAATGGAGACAAGCTGGAGGAAGACACATGGAATGGGAGACAAGCTGGAGGAAGACACATGGAAATGGAGACAAGCACGAAGAAGACACATGGAAATGGAGACAAGCACGAAGAAGACACATGGAAATGGAGACAAGCACGAAGAAGACACATGGAAATGGAGACAAGCACGAAGAAGACACATGGAAATGGAGGCAAGCACGAAGAAGACACATGGCAATGGAGACAATCTGGAGGAAGACACATGGAAATGGAGACAAACACGAAGAAGACACATGGAAATGGAGACAAGCACGAAGAAGACACATGGAAATGGAGACAAGCAGAAGGAAGGCGTACGGAAATGGACATAAGCACGAAGTAGACACATGGAAATGGAGACAAGCACGAAGAAGACACATGGAAACGGAAGCACGAAGAAGACACATGGAAATGGAGACAAGCACGAAGAAGACACATGGAAACGGAAGCACGAAGAAGACACATGGAAATGGAGACAAGCACGAAGAAGGCACATGGAAATGGAGACAAGCTGGAGGAAGACATTTGAAAATGGCGACAAGCTGGAGGAAGACATTTGAAAATGGCGACAAGCACGAAGAAGACACATGGAAATGGAGACAAGCTGGAGGAAGACATTTGAAAATGGCGACAAGCACGAAGAAGACACATGGCAATGGAGACAATCTGGAGGAAGACACATGGCAATGGAGACAAGCTGGAGGAAGACATTTGAAAATGGCGACAAGCACGAAGAAGACACATAGCAATGGAGACAATTTGGAGGAAGACACATGGAAATGGAGACAAGCACGAAGAAGACACATGGATATGGAGACAAGCAATCAGTCCCGCCTGCCTGGAGTCACCGTGTTCAGTCCACAAGAACTGCTGCTGCCTTCTGGGAGTTCCCCAGTTGACCTGAGGCCTTCTGGGAGTTCACCAGGTGACCTGAGGCCTTCTGGGAGTTCACCAGGTGACCTGAGGCATTCTGGGTTCCCCAGTTGACCTGAGGCATTCTGGGAGTTTCCCAGATGACCTGAGGGCGGGGTTGAGGTGGGCGGTGCTCAGGATTAAGTGCCAGCATCAACATCACGCGCACTTCATTACGACGTGTCGACTCCGCCTTTCCCGCGCTCCGGAAATGTTCCTGGGCAGCGCAGGAGAAGAGACACCACAAACGATGTTGCTTTGAAAATTACGCCTGCAAGAGGGGCTGGGTTGCTGACCTGCGCACTCGACACTACTCGAGCGTAGGGTAGATTTGTTTTCTTTCTTATGCGGTACAGAACCTCTACACAGCCCACGGAGTAAAGTTTAATGAAGACCTGTGTCATCCCTTCTATCCAATTTTGCGAATATCGAAAGCGAATTCATGGCAGCACATTGCATTTCTGTGCATCTCGTGCCTACACTCAGAGAGCGAAAGTCAAGAGACGACATTCGAAGGCAGGAAGATGAAAAGTGGTGAGAATTTGAGCGTCTTGCGGCAACCAGCACATTGGAGATTGGCTCCAAGAGAAGAAGGCCAGGCAGCTCACACAGCCAGGCAGCTCACACAGACAGGCAGCCTCGACACTCAGGCAGCTCACGCACTCAAGCTGCTCACACAGTCAGGCAGCTCACACAGACAGGCAGCCTCGACACTCAGGCAGCTCACGCACTCAAGCTGCTCACACACTCAGGCAGCTCACACAGCCAGGCAGCTCACACACTCAGGCAGCTCACACTCTCAGACAGCTCACACACTCAAGCGGTTCAAACAGCCAGGCAGCTTATACAGCGAGGCAGCTCACACTGCCAGGCAGCTCACACTCTCAGACAGCTCATACTCTCAGGCAGCTCACACAGCCAGGCAGCTGACACACTCAGACAGCTCACACACTCAGGCAGCTCTCACATTCAGGCAGTTCACACTCAGGCAGCTCACAAACTCAGACAGCTCACACAGTCAGACAGCTCACGCACTCAGGCAGCTCACACACTCAGGCAGCTCACACACTCAGGCAGCTCACACAGTCAGACAGCTCACACACTCAGGAAGCTCACACACTCAGCCAGCTCACAGTCAGCCAGCTCACACACTCAGGCAGCTCACACACTCAGGCAGCTCACACACTCAGACAGCTCACGCACTCAGGCAGCTCACACACTCAGGCAGCTCACACAGTCAGGCACCTCACATAGTCAGGCACCTCACACACTCAGGCAGCTCACACACTCAGGCAGCTCACACACTCAGGCAGCTCACACACTCAGGCAGCTCACACAGCCAGGCAGCTCACAGAGCCAGGCAGCTCACACAGCCAGGCAGCTCGCACAGCCAGGCAGCTCACACAGCCAGGCAGCTCACACAGTCAGGCAGCTCGCACAGCCAGGCAGCTCACACAGCCAGTCAGCTCACACAGCCAGGCAGCTCACACAGCCAGGCAGTTTACACAGCCAGGCAGCTCACACAGCCAGGCAGCTCACACAGACAGGCAGCTCACACACTCAGCCAGCTCACACAGCCAGGCAGCTCACACAGTCAGGCAGCTCGCACAGCCAGGCAACTCACACATCCAGGCAGCTCACACAGCCAGGCAGCTCACACTCTCAGACAGCTCACACACTCAGACAGCTCACACTCAGCCAGCTCACACAGCCAGGCAGCTCACACAGCCAGGCAGCTCACACAGCCAGGCAGCTCACACAGCCAGGCAGCTCACAGAGCCAAGCAGCTCACACAGCCAGGCAGCTCACACAGCCAGGCCGCTCACACAGCCAGGCAGCTAACACAGCCAGGCAGCTCACACAGCCAGGCAGCTCACACAGCCAGGCAGCTCACACTCTCAGACAGCTCACACACTCAGACAGCTCACACAATCAGCCAGCTCACACAGCCAGGCAGCTCACACAGTCAGGCAGCTCGCACAGCCAGGCAGCTCACACAGCCAGGCCGCTAACACAGCCAGGCAGCTCACAAAGCCAGGCAGCTCATACAGTCAAGCAGGGCTGGGGGCGGATGCAGGTGTGTTCGGCACCGCGTCCTCACCAGCTCCAGGAATGCGATCTGCGCCGCGGGGACACCGCCTGCCCTTCTCCCCGCCCCGACTCCCTCCTTCCTCTCCATCCCTCCCTCCTCCCCTCTCCTCTCTCCCACCCCACGCCTCCCTCCCCATCCCTCTCTCTCATCCCCACTCCTCCTTTGCCTGCACGACCCCTGAGGGAGGTTTGCCTGATCTGGAAGCGTCCTGCCCTTTGCAGAACTCTTGTAAAACGCGGTCTTCGTCTCCAGACTCAGCGGGACCGCGGTTCTGGCGGGAGGAGAAGTCTGCTGTGCCAATTGGGGACCGCTCTCTGTCTCGGCCTACCTACGTCTCAAGTCTCTCCACACTGTGGCAGGCAGAGAGCGGCGAGGCAGCGAGAAAAACTCGCGGGAAGCGGCACTCTCCCTGCCTGAGCTGTCACGTCACTGCCGGAAGTTAGACTTGTCATGTCGCCAGGTGGCGTCCTGTGTTGTCTGTCGTGACATGTCTTCCTGGGCCAAGGTCATCGGGACAATAATGGAACTCGACTTCAAACAGGATGTACATGTGTGTGATGACAATTTTCGTCAATCAATTTTTTTTTCCAGTCACTCTCTCAAAATACAACCGAACAAGCAAAGGTCACCATAGACCTTTTGCCACCTCAGCCACGACCTTCTGCGCATGTCCAGACCCCTGTGCGGCTACTACATAAATGGGCAAGCAGACAGGCAGGCAGGCAGGCAGACAGGCAGGCAGGCAGGCAGGCAGGCAGACAGACAGGCAGGCAGACAGGCAGGCATACAGACAGGCAGGCAGGCAGACAGGCATGCAGGCAGGCAGACAGGCAGGCAGGCAGACAGGCAGGCAGGCAGAAAGACAGGCTGACAAAGTTGCAACAAGGGATGTCTGTAGCAAGGAGGGCAGAGCACCTCGAGTCTAGTCATCCACTTCCTGCCAACCTTTCCTCCTGGCCCCGAGCAGCGGGGTGTGGAGGGAGCGTCAACACACAGAGGCCAGGCCAAGGCAGGACAAGACGGGCAGCCCCTGCACCTCCACTGTCTGCCCCCCCACCCCCACCCCACCCCACCCCACCCCCACCCCACCCCACCCCACCCACCCCCCTCGGCACGGCTTCTTTGGCGCGGGAGCAGGCGAAAGGAAGGGAAGCAGATAGATTGAGGAGCTTGGAGATGCAGAGAGGAGTGCGAGGTAGAGAAAATGAGGCAGATAGGTCAAGGAACAAGGAGAGACCAGATGGAAGAGCAAAACGATTGAGAATGAAGACGTTGGGGAAAATAGGAGGGACGTGGGAGACAAAACGGGGGGAAAGGTACATGGGGGAGAGAGAGAGAGAGAGAGAGAGAGAGAGAGAGAGAGAGAGAGAAAGAGAGAGACAGAGAGAGACAGAGAGACAGAGAGACAAAGAAAGACAGAGACAGAGACAGACATAGAGTCAGAGAGAGACAGAAATAGAGAGAGACAGAGACAGAGACAGAGAGGAAGTGGGGGTGGGGAGAGAAGTGCAGGGCGTGACTATCGCTTTAAACAAAAACGGTGCCAGTGCGAAAGATCAATGGGCCATTCAGCAGAGTGGCACTACGGGACAGTGCAAGATGTCCGGCTAGGACACTGCGCTGTAATCTTCCTCCTCCTTCTCCGTCACACAGACACGAGCATTTTTCTCCACCACCGTCCCTCAGTAAAAAAGATGAAATGGAGTGGAGAGGGAGGCTCGGGTGGCGGGGCGCAAGCGATCTGGAGTTTTTCCAGCCAAAGCAAACACAGACATGGACGCTGGCGGTTTTGTGTGCTGGGGAGACGGCGATGGCGGACATTGCTGACTTTTACAGCGAGAGCGGGGGTGGGCGAGTGAGATCTGTGCAGGCAGAAAGGGTGCCACACCTCGTGCTTCTCGTCCGTCTCTCGCCGCCGGTCCTGGCGTGGGCCCTGAGTTGCTACCCCTGCCTCCACAGCCCGTCCCCACAGCCCGCTAAGGGGCGCCAGCCTGCATGATTGCCTCGTAAAGAGCGATGGGAAGCGCGTTTCATGGCCGCGCAGTCCCAACTGCCGATAAAAGCCAGGACAAAATACTCCATACGACGTCGTTACGCCGATGATCTACGCGCAGCAGTTGCCCTGAGATCTGCGAATTTCGTCTGGGGATGCAAATGACAAATTCATGGCTTTCCCTGGAGGAAAAATAAAGCGTTGTTTCACTAAGAGCGTGATCTTTTTTGATGGCGTAAGATGTTGTAATGCGACCCTTCACTTCATGTCTGCCCTCAGCTCTAACTATCGATAGCTGACCCTTCTCCAAATGCTCAGTAGACGTAAAAGAAATCGGCATTCCTTGTAAAGACAACAGAAAAAAGGCGTGCCGAGAAAGCCAGAAAGACCCATGTTGGCATGTACTCAATTTTCTGACCAGTGTAGGTTGCTCCTGCACACCCTTTACGGAAACTAAGATCGCTTCAAAACAGTAAAAACCGTGGCGTTGATTGCAACTATAAAAATTGGTCAGCCCAATATCGTTTTTCGCTTCCATGTCATGCTCTTTCAAGCTGTAATTTGAATACTGCCTTTACTTCCAAAGCCCGCATGAAGCAGACTTCAAGCCTGCCTCTTCAACTGCCCCCACTCCACAGAGCATTATGAGGACGGCAGCCACAGGACCGTGCCAGGAAATCACGCCTCCAGTGTTTTGAGGAGCCACCCCTACCTCTATATAGATATATGCACTTAGCAATGGGACCCTGCAGACACCGCCACACGCAACGCCAATGAACCTACAATAACGCAAAGAGGAAAAAAAAATCGAGTCAGCGCACTCTTGCAGTACAATCCTCATAGAGGCAACATGTTCTGCTAGCCAAGCCTGACTCTCCGAAGTTTTGTTCATTTTATTTTCTGAACGCCATGAGTGCGCAGTTTCATGTCATCAACTTCGTAATGCGCAATAAAATCTTTCTTTATGCTTCAAATTCCCAAACTGCATAACAAATAACATTCTCCTTTTGGTTGTAATTATCAAACGAGATAATAACTAATCTCCTGTATCTCACGGGTTGTTCCTTGGGTGAAGCCCTGACTTTCCACCAAATTTCATCAGAATCCATTGTGAACGTTTCGAGTCACTTATTAACTAACCAACTGACGAACGGAGGGTAAAATATAACCTTCTTAACGGGATAAACAAATTGTGACATATGATCTGCGTTTTCACACAGCAATGAACGTCCGACTTAGAGAACCACGCGCCAAAGTGAACCCTAGCACGACGGACAAGGCTGTGACAGACAGGATGGGACGGGAGCGTGGCAGTGCATGGACAAGACATCTCTGGACTGCAGACAGCGACAGCGCATCCCCAGCTCTACTGGTGACGTCCACACCCAGGCTAACAGGACGACGCCCCCAGACCCAGGGCAGACAGACAGAGCGATGAGGCTGAAGGCAGGAACTCATGGAGGCAGTCACACTGCAGCCAAGGTGTTATGAGTCGAATGTGCCGAACGGTGTGCACGTGACTTTGTTTTGACTGTGATTATTTTCAGCTTGAGTTGGTGACGTAGTGACTGAAGAGTGTTCAAGTGTGAGCGGATGATCGGATTAATTGTATATTTGTCGAGTGAAAGCGGTGTGCGACACTCGAGCGAATGAACCCCAAGGAGAAGGGTGAGTGCTGATTTTATCCGTTATCGTTCTATATTGTAAATATCGCGTATGTATGATGATATATAGTGAAGGAACGGATGAATTAGTTTGTGTTGTTTTCAGGGTTCTTCGGCATGGTAACGAGTCCCAGAGACGCTAGCTGAGGCTCGGAGCTCTACTGGCGGGGGCCGGTTTGGAAACTGTCAGCGGGGGCCGCTTGGGCACTTGTAGTGCTGGAGACTGTCGGCGGGGGCCGCTTGGGCACTTGCGGAGTGATTGTCGGCGGGGGCCGCGGCGTTAGTGCCTTGTACCCTGGGGTTGACGAGGCTGTTTGCGTGTATGCCGGAAGGCTTTAGGGTTGAATACACTCATGTATATATCTGTGCTGGTGTTGGTGGTTTTTCTTGTTTATATTCTATGTGCGTGCTAGGCTAACCCGAGGCCCAGTTAGCCGGTCCGTAACACAAGGACGACAGATAAGTTCTAGCCATCACAGACTTGTGGAGGCGTCCCCACTTCCTGCAAGCCACACACGCCCCGTTTCCAGGTCGAGGAGGCGAAATCCTCGTCGTTTGCAAGACAGCTGACCCACACACGTGATTACTTGGGAAGCGTACCTCGGTCGGCTCCGAGTTTGTAGAAATGTCTGCCAAACAAGCAGCCCGTGCAGGGCGGGACAATCGTTTAATTAGCGCCGTGCAGAGAAAAAGCTAGGCGGCTGCCTGCCTGTTTTCCCTCCCCTTAGTGGACACTGCCACGGGGAACCCGCGCTTCCCGTGCAAACGCCGCCACGAGATTTCAAACGCGGACCGCGAGGCGGCAAACACTGAGGCCGCCCCCACTCGCTCCTTTCCTAGGTGGGGCGCGCCAGCCATTCCCGCCCCTGAAATCGATGTCCGTCTGCGGCGTCCGGTGAAAAAAGCGGGGAGAAATAATTGCTGCTGAAACTTTTTATCCCCGTCTCTGTCACGGATCACCGGTTTTCTTTCATGAAAAGTGCGGCAATAAGACAGACCTATTCGCGGAAACAATCGAGTAATGATCTTCTGAGGCCGACAGAGAGAGATACTGCAACACGTAGGCATGACAGTGGAGGGTTTCCAATATCTCCAAAACGAAAATAATCTTATTCTAGCTCCCATCATTCTTCGTTTCGTTTGTGTCGAATAAATTTCGATACGAAGTTTTACGCCATAGTTTGTACCCACCCATGTATTTATCTCGGCTCATGTATTCATCGAGTCGATAAATAAATGGCAGTGACAATTCCTATTGTCTAGATCTGGACAAATTATATTTTTCTCCTTTTTTAATCCACCCCAAGGTCGCCACAAAAGCGGGTCAGCGGATGGAAAGCAGACCCGTTATAAGGATGCCTGAGGCCAGGCGACTTCCTGTAGACATCCAACTTTGAAACTCCTCTCCCCAAGTCCAACGCCAGTATTGCTCCTGCGCCCTACTAATGCAATTTTTTAATCATCGGCGAAAACGCATCTATCTTTCCGACTCACTTGTCATTTTTATCATATTTTCTGTCTCGCGGGAAATATGTAAATGCAGCAAGTGGATAACGCAGAGTGACTGAGCCTCGTCTCCTGGCGAGAGTACGCCAGCAACGCGATAGGCAGACATCTCTCTCTCTGTCTCTCTCTCTCTCTCTCGCTCTCTCTCTGTCTCTCTCTGTCTCTGTCTCTCTCTCTCTCTCTCTCTCTCTCTCTCTCTCTCTCGCTCTCTCGCTCTCTCTCTCGCGCTCTCTCTCTCGCTCTCTCTCCACGGAGAGAGTGGCCTACCTCCAAGTTTTCCCTGAGAAGGCCATCCTGGTGCTTGTGGACCTGGCACAGCCAAAGCGCCTTCCCCTTGGAGTTAGCACCGTGTTCAACCCGAGTTGCAGTTCTCCTGACTGCCCAAGTTTCTATATTATGTGAAACATCTATTTTAATAACGAGCACAAGCTGCATATGGAAATTTGGTCTTCCACCTGTTACACTTCTGCGGTTCTTTCAAGTCACAGCTCCATGAAAACACGTCCCATTCCGCGTCGCGTACGTGGAAAGGTGCGTCTCCACGTTGTGGACGTAAAGAGAAAACAGACCTCGAGTGGCCGTTGTCTGCTCATCGGCTTCAAACGATGTTTGTCAGTGCATTTATAACCTATCAATGGGTTTTTTTGTCTCACGCATCAACTTTAAGTCCGCTTGAGCGTCAAGCGAGGGCATGGGAGAGCCGCCTAGCGAGTCTGCGCGGTTTCTAGGCGTGAGGAGATGGAGTTTTGATTGGAGGAAAATGGCTCTCAGGGCGGCAAGGTGGTAGATCTAAGATGGCTACCCAGGCTTCTGCCTCCTCGCTTCTGGCGCTGTGATCGGCTCTTCCTCCGCCTGCTGTCATATTTCCTCACTGGGTAAACACGGGCCTGACATAGCTGGCGTCCCAGCGCGCCTCTCCAAGACGCGTGTGGCTGCCTTCCACGCCCGCCGTCTGTTCCCCGGCCTTCCTCCCCGCCATCACGCAACCATGCGTCCGCCACAGCACATCAAGGCGTCCTGCTGACGTGAGGCACAGCGCTCCACACGCCTTTCCCCTTGGGTTTCACGTCCAGCCCCTCAGCTCCTTCGCCCGAAAGTGCGCTCTGAGCATTTACTGTCTGTGGAGGCTTGACATCATGCAGAAGTCGCCTGTCTCTTTCAGCTCAATGATCCCCAACCCTTTCAGGCCTTTCATGAATAGAGATGATAACTGCGCTGGCTGACGTGTTAATCGCGTTTTTACATGCACGGTAGGAGAATTCAACACACGAAAAGATCCCAACAGTGTGAGCAAAAGGACCTAGATGTAGCACGTTATCAACACACCAAGGAGGAACGAGGGAAGCAACTCTTAGCGCCACAGTCTGCACATATCGACAGCACTGGTGGTACTAAGGAAGTAACGGCGAGTTCGTTTTACACACATACACGACAAAAGACGCCCATTCTGTGACCACACGAAAAGTTCAAACCGTCCATACAGATACACAGACCTGCTGTGGAAGACAGAGGAAACAGGAGTGAAGACGATGTCATCACTCCGCTTACCATTTCAACAGGACGCTATAGCAGCGAGTAGACACCCTAAAAAACTACGCATCATCTACACAGGACATCCATGACAGCGCATACACAGCCTCACTAACCTACACACAGTCTACATAGGACACATATCACAGCGTTGAGACACCCTCACAAAACTATATTTACTCAGGACACACCACGGAAGATACAAAATTACACACCAGTCAGACAGAACACACGTCGCAAGCTACCAAACTTCACACCAGTCCAACAGGACTCACCACGCCATGGAGAAAGGAAGGAAAAACTACGACACGTCTACTGCTACGCCATCATGCCACACCAGCAAGGAGGACAGGGTTGGAGGCACGAGGGGACACGAGGGGTTACGAAAGGACACGAGAGGGCACAAAAGGACACGAGAGGGCACAAGGGGACATGCGGGGGTACAAGGGGTCACAAGGGGTTACGAGAGGACACGAGGGAACACGAGGGGTTACGAGAGGACACTAGGGGGCACAAGAGGACACGAGGAGACACAAGGGGGCGCAAGAGGACACAAGGGGACACACGGAGACACGAGGGGTCACGACAGGACACGAGGGGACACGAGGGGTTACGATAGGACACAAGGAGACACGAGAGTTCACAAGAGGTCACGAGGGGTTACGAGAGGACATGAGAGGACCCGAAGAAGCACAAGGAGACACGAAAGGGCACAAAAGGACACGAGGGGACACGAGGGGGCACAAGAGGACACGAGGGGTTACGACAGGACACGAGAAGACACGAGGCGACACGAGGGGTTACGAGAGGACACAAGCGGACACAAGGAGACCCGAGGGGGCACAAGAGGACATGAGTGGTTACGAGAGGGCACAAGGAGACACGAGGGGTTACGAGAGGGCACAAGAGGACATGAGGGGTTACGAGAGGACACGAGGGGTTACGAGAGGGCACGAGGGGACACGAGGGGTTATGAGAGGACACAAGGAGACACGAGGGGGCACAAGAGGACAAGAGGGGTTACGAGAGGACACGAGGGGACACGAAGTGGTACGAGGGGGCACAAGGAGACACGAGGGGGCACAAGAGGACACAAGGGGACACGAGGGGTTACGACAGGACACGAGAGGATACGAGGGGGCACAAGAGGACACGAGGGGTTACGACAGGACACGAGAGGACACGAGCGGCTACGAGAGGACACAAGGGGACACGAGGGGGCACAGGAGGTCACGAGGGGTTACGACAGGACACGAGAGGACACGAGGGGTTACGAGAAGACACAAGGGGACACGAGGGGTTACTAGAGCTGAAATGGTCGAAGTCGGAAACATGCGCGGACACTATACCCCAGTTTCAAATCTCGACATTTCTCGCGAGAACGGACATTTATAAACGTCGTTTAGCTTAAGATTACACCCAAATCACGCAGACCGTTAAGGTGCATGGAGTACAGTACCGCCGAGCAAGACGTTTGTCAAAAAACGCAGATACATTAACGCGGATGGATCTTAGCATAACTCAACGGGCGTGCGAGTCACGTGACTGTAAGGCCGAGATTTCAAAACTGGTGTACAGTGTCCGCAAATGTTTCCGACTTCTACACATTCAGCGTTACTAGAGGGCACGAGGAGGCACAAGGAGACACACGGGGGCACAAGAGGACACGAAGGGTTACGACAGGACACGAGAGGACATGAGGGGACACGAGGGGACACAAGAAGACACGAGGAGGCACAAGAGGTTACGAGGGGTTACGAGAGGACACGAGGGGACACGAGGGGGCAAGAGAGGACACAAGGAGATACGAGGGAGCACCAGAGGAAACGAGGGGCTACGAGAGGACACGAGGGGTCACGAGAGGACTCGATGGGTCACGAGAGGACACGAGGGGTTACGAGAGAACACGAGAGGACACGAGGAGACACGTGGGGCCACAAGGAGACACGAGGAGACACGAGGGGACACGAGGGGACACGATGAGACACGAGGGGACACGAGGAGAAAAGTGGTCAGAACGAAAGCCAACAGACCCCTCTCACCATTGAGGACATGGACACGCTTGTCCGTGACCTGCAGGTTGGAGGTGCGGCACACGTAGACGCCGGAGTCGGACAGCTTGGCGTCCTTGATCTCCAGGATGCTGACGATGGTGCGTGACGTCAGCGAGACGTACTTCTTGATGAAGACCTTCCTGGCCACATCCGTGGTCAGTTTGTCGCCGTCCAGGAACCAGTCGATGTCGTCAGGGGGGTACTCACTACCCGTGGCGTTGCACGTCAGCAGGACGCGGTCACCCTTGTCCACGTACGCGTCCCCGTCGATCTTGATGTCTGCAGGGGGTCAAAAGGCAGAGGTCACAGAGGGCAAGCAGGGAACTGCATCAAGAGGTAAAGTAGAGTTTGTGGAATGCACTGTATGTTAACTCACTAAAAGTGTTACCTTCGCAGGAAGTCTCGGCTGTCAGGTCAGCTGTGCTGGGGGTGGCTACGACAGGCATGAGATCAGTGTGTGAACACCGGAATACGTCGAAAGCTAGCGGAGGCTCCAGTATGGAAACCGCCTGTGTGTGATGTCTGTCTACGTCAGAGCAGGAAAAGGCTGTACAGGCAGACGCTATGTACGAAGGTTGTGTATTCCTACACCAGACACCCGATGGGCAGCAACGTGGATTTTTCGTGCGGTACGTGTAATAAGTCTGAGATGAAACAGCGCATCTCTATAAGAGATATTGTTCACATGATGCAACTGAAATATCCTGGCGCTGTGGATGTGTGTGTTGTGTGTGTGTATTTGTGTGTATGTGTATGTGTGTGTGTATTTGTGTGTGTATGTGTGTGTGTATTTGAGTGTGTGTGTATGTGTGTGTATTTGTGTGTGTATGCGTATGTATGTGTGTATTTGTGAGTGTGTGTGTGTGTATTTGTGTGTGTGTGTGTATATATGTGTGTGTGTGTGTGTGAGTGAGTGTGTGAGTGTGTGTGTGTGTGTCTGTGTGTGTGTGAGTGTGTGTGTGTGTGTGTGTGTATGTGTATGTGTGTGTGTGAGTGTCTCTGTGTGTGTGAGTGTCTGTGTGTGTGTATTTGTGTGTGTGTGTGTGTATTTGCTTGTGTGTGTGTGTGTAAGTGTGTGTATATGTGTGTGTGTATTTGTGTATGTGTGTTTGTGTGTGTGTTCGCGTGTGTGTAGACCTATGTCTGTGTGTGTGTTTGTGTATGTGTGTGTGTGCACGTGCGTGCGTGCGTGCGTGTGTGTATGTGTTGGGGACGTCCACCTGAAACTAAAATTTACCTCAAATGAAATATTTTCTGACAATATATTGTTCATATAAAGTTAATCCTCTTAAAGAAATAATTTTTTACTGCACTTTCCTGTTCCAATCAAAGTAAAAGGCTCTGTGAAACTCGAAGATACAAATTTTTGTCGCTTACATTGAATAACCATCTGCAGGAACGGAACATAACTTACTATGAAGTCATTTACAATTTCACGTGGGACATATTGTGTCAGGACGAATAGGGAATGAGAGCTGCTTCAGAGGAACCAGAGTTTACATTTGACCAGTTGCTAGTGCAGCATTCCAAGTGAAGTGAAGGAGTCAAGGCGTGTGGTCAGTAACAAGCGATGATGGCGACAGGACACACACGGCTTGGCTATCGAGGTCAACGAGACGTAAAAGAGTGACACGACGCAGAGCAGGCAGACGCAATGACGAGGGCACGGACAGCGCAAAAAGGGCGGAATGGAGACTGGAATAGAAGTTTGTGCACGACTGGAGTCTGCGACTGAAAAATCATGCACGCACTGATACTGAGGAAGACTGGGTGCCCTTCACGCAAGTGGCCAGTCCCGTGAACCAGCACATGGCTCCTTGCCACAGAAAAAACGCAGACGTGGATTGCTGTGGGTGCATGCACTGACCAGCACAACCATGCCATGCGGGCGGTCAGCCACCTTTGCCACAAATACATCGTCCAGTCGAACATGCACGTGCAGCACTCATAAGCACATGGAAATGTCACTACGAAAATCTGCCAGGAAATGATAAGCTATGGTGGCTTAGTGCAGGCACAGATGGTTGAGTGGTGTACTTGGGCACCACAACGTAGACTTCTAGTCCCACGTAAGGAGGACGGCGCCATGCAGTCTAGGGTGCCACCACTGAGAAGAGGACAGTTCCTAGTGCTGTCAGAAGACGTGCAGTGCAGTGTAGTAATTGGTCTGGCCCGCGTTGCCTAGCAATGCAAGGGCACTGCACACTACGGCATGCCCTGACCTTCAGTCAGCCAGTCATGTTAGTGCTAACACGTAACGCAGTTGTCAAAAACACGCAGGCCA
Organism: Theodoxus fluviatilis; assembly: GCA_034096865.1. NCBI lineage: Eukaryota > Metazoa > Mollusca > Gastropoda > Cycloneritida > Neritidae > Theodoxus > Theodoxus fluviatilis. The sequence continues at coordinate 66,751 of JAWQFJ010033062.1, forward strand.
AGTCCCTTCTCGGGGGACAGGCGATGGCAATGGACAGGCGGACAGGCAATGGCAATGGACAGGCGGACACGCAAAGCAGCAAGCAAGGACTGCGGGACAGAGACAGCCTCTAGGCCCAGACGCCCAAAGGAGCCTGGCGTGATCGGAAGGAAGAGAGGGACGCTGTGTGAAGGCGGAAGGAAGGACGAGGGACAATGACAAAGCAGGTTGCGCCATCCAGGCAACAGACACCATTCAGTCCAAGAAAAATGAAGTCTAGGCTTGCCTTTACCAGTGTTGGGCTGGTGAGGGGGGTTGTAAAACCTATCGAAGCTACCTGAATCTGCAAAAGGATTCACAAAACCAGTCAAAAGGACTCAACTGTATCTCATTAATATCATTTCAGGTGAAAACAGTTCTTTTATAGCTTCCATGAAATAAAGCTTCCTTATCAAAAAGTAAGGACAGAAAGTAAGCAAAACAAAATGTGCAAAATCAGCTCTCAGACGAGAATAGAGAAACATGGTTGAGTCGACTTATTACGCAACGCAGAAAAGACATTTTTTGTATAACCTGCACACAAGTACAGAAAGAATGCTTTATCTGACAACAACATACAGAGAAGCACTGAGTGCATTCAAGTCCATTTCAATCGGCACACGTCGTGTTTCAAAGGTCTCATCACGGCCTCTTTCCCACAGATCTCAAGGGAAATACGTTTCTTCCACCTTTATAATGAAAATTCTCAAGCACACTTATTTTTCTTTCCTGTGCAGACTAGCCACGTCTGGCAGCCCGACTTTGAGGTGTTGTTAGTGAGAAAACCTCTAGGCCATGCACGGGCATTGCAAGGGAACCGACACAGTCCGTGACGACAGCACACCAGTGCGAAACATGGACAGTCACAACACGTCAGTCTGACGCACATCTCAGCTTGCTGACGTCATGACAGCATGATGGTGATGCAATGGGAGACAACTTCTGGCGGTTAGTAAAGAAGGGAGGACGACAGGGAGGGCGGCTGGGAGCTTTGCATGGTCGAAAACGATCGTGACGTCAGTAGAGGATGGGACAGGATAATGTGGAGCCTGAAATGCTTAGCGCTCACCTTCGACTGGTGTTGTGGGTTTGGGTTCTAAAAGAAAAAGAAAAAAAATAGCATGAATTTCATGGAAATTAATTCATACAACAATGAAGTTTACCAACCACATGCACGTCAATAAAATAATTAAAACAATTCCAGCAGCAGTCTATTCCAGTAAAAGAAACAAACAAACAAAACCGCACCTGAACACCCCCTCCTCCCCCCAAAACCACACCTGAGCAAAATTATAACGTACGACTACAAACAGGCAGGCACAACTAATCTTGCGCCTTCGCATCACACTCTACACAGTCCTTTTTATTGTTGTTGGTGTCGTCGTAGTTTTTTAATCCAGGTGTCTCTATGCCATGGCAGTTATCAATCAACTACTTAAATATCACGGAGTACCCACGTATTTGTAAACAGGAACATGCACGAGCATAAACACACACACATACACACACGAAAACACACACACACACACACATACGAACACACACACTAACACATATTTTCTTGCAGTCATGTTTCATTTCTTATGCAAAGGACGCCCCTCTACCCCCACCTCCACCCCCTGGGAAAGAGGCTGGAGTGAGACTGACCTTTGACCATGAGCAGGACGTGGTTGCGGAGGTGGCGCACCTTGGAGGAGACCTGGCACTCGTACACGCCCGCATCCTGCATCTGCACGTCCCTGATGATCAGGTTCCAGTAGGGCTTCAGCGGCGGGTGTTCCACCATGAAGCGACTGTCCTCCACGAAGGCCGAGCTGCCCACCGTCAGGGGGTTGGGGTCGGACGCCTTGCGCCACACCACCTGTCACGGCAGAAACCTCAAGGTAAAGGTGTGCTTCTATATAGCGACTTATCGCCCATGTCTGGGTCTCAAACCGCTTTGCACTTTACCCCCTGATCACGGGGCTGTTCTATCAAATCTTCACTGGCACCTGACAACAAACACAGTAACAGACAGATAAGACGCACACAGAGGTACCAACATCAATACCACTCCATGGGGACGATTTCAACACAGTGCTGGCTCACAGCCATATGAAGGGTTTAATTGCGCTACAGTGTGCCCTCACAGGTACCCGGTTTTACTCCCGGGTGGTGAGAAGCACTGTAAATTAAGTATCTTGCTCAAGGATGCCACTCCGCATCTGAACAGTTTCCAACGCCACACCCACTAGCCGTGAGTGACTGCAGGTCTCTTTCTCTCTCTCTCTCTCTCTCTCTCTCTCTCTCTCTCTCTCTCTCTCTCTCTCTCTCTCTCTCATCATACATCATTTCGTTGAGAGCATTTACGCAAAACGTCTTTTGACAAAAAGGAAGGACCTTCCGTTTCCAGATCATTCTAATGACGTCATGGATGTTCCTTACGGACCCAGTCAAGACACGGTCGGAGCCAAGGGAAGCTGGACAGGCAGAGTGCGTCACACAGCGGTAAATAGTGGGACAATGGGGGACAGGCGGACAGAGACACGGGCAGAGGGCGGTGACGCGCTGCCAAACACCATGGACAGCCAACCACCCGATGGCAGCCCTCCCATCCCTGGGCAGCCCCGTGAAGAGCTAAGCAGCCCCTGCATGACAACCCCGAATCTCGTCGCCAGGCCACGTGGACGCGAGTTGGCAGTTCCTGTCGGCGTTACTTCTTCCCTGTTGATCTTCGCCCCGTCCGTCTCTATAACAAGGGAATGATGGGCAGAGGCGCTGGGTGTGTCGTCCGCGGCACGATTTACGCCGTGGGCACGCGGCTGCCGACATGAGCAGCTCTGGTGCAGGGCTGGGGGCCATGTAGGGCAGCGTGGGTCGTCAGGGAGGAGACTACGTCACAACTGTCACGTGTTAGCCTGAGTGGAGACAAGGAGACTCACAACTCATGAGAAACTTTGCAGTCCTCTGTTGCCCCTGCACGTACCTCGTCCCAGGCCAGGCCAGGCATGGGAATACTTCCACACAGACATCTCAGCAGGGGAGGAAGGGACACACGGTGTGGACCTTGGTAGGGCCTTGGTGGGACAAGACTGCTTCCATCTCACGCCTGCTGGTGGACAACTCAGTACCTTCCCCAAGGAGGTTACTTTTACCCTCGGCTCCTTAGCTATTTAGAAAAATAACTCGACAGGTGTAAAACAGATTCTCATGAAATTTGATGGAGGGTTAACATTTCATCCAAGGAAGAATCCATTAAAGTTTAAAGGCGATCTATTATCTTGTTTTGAAATTACGACCAAAAAAATATTCCGTATCGCAAATCACAAGTCAATGTAAAAACTACTGATGACGTTGAGATATGCGTTTCGCTCTCAGAACTGCTTTCATTCAGTTTCAGCCACAAAAATAAACGACCTACACAGGTCATGGAGGTCATAGAGATCATGGAGGTCATGAAGGTCATGGAGGGGAAATTGTGGCGTCCTTGGAGGATTTTTGCGCTCCCAGAATGCTCTCTTGTTCCATTTACTGCACTATCAACTCAGCATTATGCATGCAAAGCCACTGCATCACGTGATATGTTCAAGTCTTACACCGGTCATCGCCTGGCTCTCATGAAAACTGAAAGCTTTATGCCTGCATCCCCACACTGAAGAATGTCGTTTTATCTTCAAAGCTGCCCTTAACATGATTTCATTCACGTAGACAATATTTTCGCCCCGGTTTAACACCTTGCCCGACTATCAGCACGCACAGTTAGAGACAAGAAAGTGTTGCGATAAATGGAAACTGCTTTTCCAATGGAGCTGTCGGGAGAGCAAGTTCCACATGTCTTCCCTGGCTGCTAAGGTGAACATGAAGCCATTAAAGGTCCTGCAGCCAACGGAGAAAGGAGGCATGCGGCCTGTGCCTGCAACTTTGCCTGCCCTGGTCTTGGGACTCAGACTTGTCCAAAACCCAATTCTCCTTCCTCTCGCTGTGATCATTCCGTGCGCGTGCTTCTTGTTTATTACTTGCCACAAGTGCAGGAGTCGTCTTCGCTGTTTAGAGTCAACAGCGCGACAGAACCTGTTTCCCTCCGATTGACGCATCTCTACAGCCAGAAAGCCCTGGTATTTTCAGCGTCTCTTGCCCGCCTCGAGTTTCCGCGGCGAGCCAGCTGGGGTGTGGGGTGACGGCAGGGTGGTGACGACAAACGACAACTGCAAAAACCACGAGCATCCCACTGCCAGTGGAGAATGAAGGTGATGTATGGGGTCGGCGCCCCTCCGCCACCACCAGGCTGCCGTCCCAGTCCTGCAGCTCCGTACTTTGCGCTTGGTTCTCTCCCACGTCTGCAGTGTCCTCGGCTGCCGTCAAGTCCGTTCCATAGGACTTGACTTATGAACCCTCTGTCTCAACTCGTGTCTGACTGGCTCGCCCTTTTCTCTCCTCTAGCTTTGCCCTGGTGGTGTTAACATGTGTATTACCCTCCTCCACCACCATCACCCCCACCTCCTTCCCCCTCTGTGTCTGTCTCTCTCTGTCTCTGTTTCTCTCTCTGTCTCTGTCTCTCTCTCTTCATCTCTCTGTCTCTCTGTCTCTTCCTCTCTCTGTCTCTCTGTCTTTCTCTCTCTCTCTGTCTCTCTCTCTGTCTGTCTCTCTCTCTCTGTCTCTCTGTCTTTCTCTCTCTCTCTCTGTCTCTCTTTGTCTCTGTGTCTCTCTTTGTCTCTGTGTCTCTCTTTGTCTCTGTGTCTCTCTTTGTCTCTGTGTCTCTCTCTGTCCGTCTCTCTCTCTCTGTCTCTGTGTGCGTCTCTCTCTGTCTCTCTCTGTCTCTCTGTCTCTCTTTCTCTCTCTCTCTCTCTGTCACTGTCTGTGTCTCTCTCTCTGTCTCTGTCTCTCTGTCTCTTTCTCTCTCTGTCGTTCTGTCTCTCTCTCACTTTCTCTCTCCGTGTGTGTGTGTGTCTCTCTCTGTGTCTCTCTTTCTATCTCTCTGTCTCTCTTTCTCACTCTCTCTGTCTCTCTTTCTCTCTCTCTGTCTCTGTCTCTGCGTCTCTATCTCTGTCAATCTCTCTGTCTCTCTCTCACTGTCTCTCTGTGTCTCTCTCTGTCTCACTCTCTCTCTCTCTCTCTCTCTCTCTCTCTCTCTCTCTCTCTCTCTCTCTTGCAGACACGTTTCGAGACAATACGATCAATGGATACTTGATGACTCAAAGCGTGCATTGCAACCACTGACAATTGTCTAAGGAAAAATTAGGAAAGCAAGCCACTAGTGCCACCTGCCGGCAAGTCTCTCTGTCGTAGTCCCTGCGTCAGACCTCGAAGAGATACGCCCTCCTTACTTGGGGAAACACGGAGGTAAACACACAGAGGTAACAGAGAAACACGGAGGGAAACACGATGAGAAACAGTTTTGTACAACTTCCTCCTTGCTGTCAGCCTTCCCGTCATACCCCACAACCCACTTTTCCCCTCTCCTGCCCCAAGTCGCCATTTTGAGTTCTAAAAGTCCTGGCACAAAGTGCACGTATTTCTGGATCTCTTTAAAAACACCTGGAATGTAAATTTTGTCCGGAACCCCTTTCAATTAAGAAAGGAAAACATCTCTGTGAACATGTTTCTCCAGAAAAATATACAAACGTGTCCTCGGTTTGCGAGAGAAAGACGGGACAAGAGAGCGCGTCGCTGCATGCATTCATTGTCATTATTGCATCGTGCACGCGTTCCTTCCCAAAACACAATCACCCTTGCAAAGCTCATGAACTCCACAGCGCAGTAAACAACCGCTGTTTGTTTTCTATTATCTCACTTGTTTTCGTAAAGGAAGAACATTTAGTCAGAAAAAGATGTCATTCGGTGGCCCAGCAAAAACAAAACATCAGCCTGAAGAAAAGTTTGTGTTTGTTTGTCTGTGTATGACTGCCAGACAAACCGTGCAGACGAATGTCCATAACAAGCGGAGAAGAACAGCGTCTGCCTTGTCAAGGACAAAACTTGTGAAAGGGTTTGGGGCTAAATGAGTATTCTTGTAGCACTTTTTCCTCCAGCAATATGCCGGCTGTTCCCTTGGGTGCTGGCTGATTAAAAGCAAACGAGCCGACGACAGACCCTTGTTTTGTGGTGCTGCTCAGTAGCTATTCCCTAAGCTCGAATGTCAGGATGGCGCCCAGTGATGGAAATCGACAGCGACAAGCGCTCCTCAGCGTTGAGCTCTTCTTTGGGCCTACTACGGCTTCCGTGGCGCGGTCACTTCCTACAACGTTCCTACAGACACCGCAGTAAAGGCAATGGACAGACGTCGCGATAGCACTGTACACAGTGTGACAAAGAAAATTTGCCTTTCGGCTGTGAAACTGTGCGCACACACAGAGAGAGAGAGAGAGAGAGAGAGAGAGAGAGAGAGAGAGAGAGAGAGAGAGAGAGAGAGAAGGAGAGAGATAAAGAGAGAGAGAGAGAAGAGAGAGAGAGAGAGAGAGAGAGAGAGAGGGAGAGAGATAAAGAGAGAGAGAGAGAAAGAGAGAGAGAGAGAGAGAGAGAGAGAGAGAGAGAGAGACAGAGAGAGACAGAGAGAGAGTCGTCCTGGACGCAAATAAGAAAGTGTTTTTTCCCTGAGTCCAGTTTTTCATTTCCTCCTTTCGATCAAGCCCGAGACGTGATGTGCGATTGGGGAAAGGGAGGGCGGAGGGGGTGGGTAAGGAGGAGGGAAGGGGTGGGTTGGGAGGGGGGAAGGGGTGGGTAGGTGGGGGGGGGGGGGGAAGGGGGGTAGGCAGGGGGGTCTGGATGAAGAGGAAGGACGGCCAGGCACAGCTGGCAGACTGCAGCCATGTCGTCAGTCTGGGCTGACGGAGTTGTCGTCCCTGCTGGGCGGAAGTGGGTTGATTGCCGTCGCCATCCTAGGACAGATCAACTCTGTCTGGACGGGAGGGGGGAGGGGGAGGGGCGGGGGGGGGGGGGGCGGGAGGGGCGGGAGGGGGGGGGGGCGGGAGGGGGGGGGGGAGGAACGGGAGGGGGGGCTTCAGAAGGAGTAGGAGACTGAGTCCAGAACGGAATGCAACTAGGAGAGAGGGAAGGAGGAGGAGGTAGAAGCAGGAGTGATTGGAAAACAGGCGGCTCCATTACTTCTTCCTTCAGGCGCCAGACGTCAGGCCAGAGGAAGAAAAGGTCGGTGTCAATGCAGATGCAGAGGGGGGGGGAACTTGCATTAAGGAAAAAAGACAAGTTAGAATGAGCTAAGCGGCATACACGCCTTGCAGAGCACGGGGGATTCCCCTGGAAGTCACGTGTGATTGCGTCCTGACGACATGGAGACGGCTTTGTTTCATGTCCTTCATGAATTTGGCCCTGAGAACGCAAACGGTAAAGATGTGGTTTTATATAGCGACATCGCCCATGTCGAATCCCAAACGGCTTTACACTCTACACCCTGACTGCTGGGCACTCACTTAATCCTTCACTCGCCAATGACGACAGACAGATTAAACGCACCGAGTCAGGTACCAGCACCAACTCCACTCCCTGGGGGGTATTCCAACCCGATGCTGGCTCGTGGCCGCATACATTTTCTTCTTTTTCTTTTCAAGATTATTGTACCATAAAATACACATAGCCACATGATAGCATGTGGAAAAGTTTGCTCTTGTTTCTTCTTTCTTTTCAAGACTACTGTACCATGATATACACATAGCCACTTGATAGCATGTGGAAAAACCTGCTCTTGTTGTTTTCTTAGGAATCTAAATAAGCAAATCACAAACAAAACAAAAAGTATACAACTAACAAAATCATTGGAGAGAGGAGAGAAGGAGGGAAAATGAAAGAGGGAAGTCGTAACTTTTTATATTTTCCCATGTTATAGTATTTTTCTTCTCTCTCTCTCTCTCTCTCTCTCTCTCTCTCTCTCTCTCTCTCTCTCTCTCTCTCTCTCCTCTCTCTCTCTCTCTCTCTCTCTCTCTCTGTCTCTCTCTCTCTCTGTCTCTCTCTCTCTCTGTCTCTGTCTCTCTCTCTCTGTCTCTCTCTCTCTCTCTCTCTCTCTCTCTCTCTCTCTCTCTCTCTCGTTTTCAGCAAGGAGTAGTTAATGTCCTACAATAACGTTCATTTAGCTTTATGTATGTCGAGAGTCGGGTTAATTTTTAAAAATAGTTTTTTCTCTCATTTGGATGAT
>JAWQFJ010033063.1:0-7500 GCA_034096865.1 Theodoxus fluviatilis
AAACCGGTGCCCTACTCTTTCCTAGTGTCTGGGCACTGCAAACACGGTGGCCCTACTCTTGCCTAGTGTCTGGGCACTGCAAACGCGGTGGCCCTACTCTTGCCCCCAGCCCGCCCTAGTGTCTGGGCACTGCAAACGTGGTGGCCCTACTCTTGCCTAGTGTCTGGGCACTGCAAACACGGTGGACCTACTCTTGCCTAGTGTCTGGGCACTGCAAACACGGTGGACCTACTCTTGCCTAGTGTCTGGGCACTGCAAACACGGTGGCCCTACTCTTGCCTAGTGTCTGGGCACTGCAAACGCGGTGGACCTACTCTTGCCTAGTGTCTGGGCACTGCAAACACGGTGGACCTACTCTTGCCTAGTGTCTGGGCACTGCAAACACGGTGGACCTACTCTTGCCCCCAGCCCGCCCTAGTGTCTGGGCACTGCAAACGCGGTGGACCTACTCTTGCCTAGTGTCTGGGCACTGCAAACACGGTGGCCCTACTCTTGCCTAGTGTCTGGGCACTGCAAACACGGTGGCCCTACTCTTGCCCCCAGCCCGCCCTAGTGTCTGGGCACTGCAAACACGGTGGACCTACTCTTGCCTAGTGTCTGGGCACTGCAAACACGGTGGCCCTACTCTTGCCTAGTGTCTGGGCACTGCAAACGCGGTGGCCCTACTCTTGCCTAGTGTCTGGGCACTGCAAACACGGTGGACCTACTCTTGCCTAGTGTCTGGGCACTGCAAACACGGTGGACCTACTCTTGCCTAGTGTCTGGGCACTGCAAACGTGGTGGCCCTACTCTTGCCTAGTGTCTGGGCACTGCAAACGCGGTGGACCTACTGTTGCCTAGTGTCTGGGCACTGCAAACACGGTGGCCCTACTCTTGCCTAGTTTGTGGGTACTGCAAACGTGGTGGCCCTACTCTTGCCTAGTGTCTGGGCACTGCAAACGCGGTGGACCTACTCTTGCCTAGTGTCTGGGCACTGCAAACACGGTGGACCTACTCTTGCCTAGTGTCTGGGCACTGCAAACGTGGTGGCCCTACTCTTGCCTAGTGTCTGGCCACTGCAAACGCGGTGGACCTACTGTTGCCTAGTGTCTGGGCACTGCAAACACGGTGGCCCTACTCTTGCCTAGTTTCTGGGTACTGCAAACGTGGTGGCCCTACTCTTGCCTAGTGTCTGGGTACTGCAAACGCGGTGGACCTACTCTTGCCTAGTGTCTGGGTACTGCAAACGCGGTGGACCTACTCTTGCCTAGTGTCTGGGCACTGCAAACACGGTGGCCCTACTCTTGCCTAGTGTCTGGGCACTGCAAACGCGGTGGACCTACTCTTGCCCCCAGCCCGCCCTAGTGTCTGGGCACTGCAAACACGGTGGCCCTACTCTTGCCTAGTGTCTGGGCACTGCAACCGGTGGACCTACTCTTGCCCCCAGCCCGCCCTAGTGTCTGGGCACTGCAAACACGGTGGCCCTACTCTTGCCTAGTGTCTGGGCACTGCAAACACGGTGGACCTACTCTTGCCTAGTGTCTGGGCACTGCAAACACGGTGGTCCTACTCTTGCCTAGTGTCTGGGCACTGCAAACACGGTGGGCCTACTCTTGCCTAGTGTCTGGGCACTGCAAACACGGTGGACCTACTCTTGCCCCCAGCCTGCCTTAGTGTCTGGGCACTGCAAACACGGTGGCCCTACTCTTGCCTAGTGTCTGGGCACTGCAAACACGGTGGCCCTACTCTTGCCTAGTGTCTGGGCACTGCAAACACGGTGGCCCTACTCTTGCCAAGTGTCTGGGCACTGCAAACACGGTGGCCCTACTCTTGCCTAGTGTCTGGGCACTGCAAACACGGTGGCCCTACTCTTGCCCCCAGCCCGCCCTAGTGTCTGGGCACTGCAAACACGGTGGCCCTACTCTTGCCAAGTGTCTGGGCACTGCAAACACGGTGGCCCTACTCTTGCCTAGTGTCTGGGCACTGCAAACACGGTGGCCCTACTCTTGCCCCCAGCCCGCCCTAGTGTCTGGGCACTGCAAACACGGTGGCCCTACTCTTGCCTAGTGTCTGGGCACTGCAAACGCGGTGGACCTACTCTTGCCCCCAGCCCGCCCTAGTGTCTGGGCACTGCAAACACGGTGGACCTACTCTTGCCCCCAGCCCGCCCTAGTGTCTGGGCACTGCAAACACGGTGGCCCTACTCTTGCCTAGTGTCTGGGCACTGCAAACACGGTGGACCTACTCTTGCCCCCAGCCCGCCCTAGTGTCTGGGCACTGCAAACACGGTGGCCCTACTCTTGCCCCCAGCCCGCCCTAGTGTCTGGGCACTGCAAACACGGTGGACCTACTCTTGCCTAGTGTCTGGGCACTGCAAACACGGTGGCCCTACTCTTGCCTAGTGTCTGGGCACTGCAAACACGGTGGACCTGCTCTTGCCTAGTGTCTGGGCACTGCAAACACGGTGGCCCTACTCTTGCCTAGTGTCTGGGCACTGCAAACACGGTGGACCTACTCTTGCCCCCAGCCCGCCCTAGTGTCTGGGCACTGCAAACACGGTGGACCTACTCTTGCCTAGTGTCTGGGCACTGCAAACACGGTGGCCCTACTCTTGCCTAGTGTCTGGGCACTGCAAACACTGTGGACCTACTCTTGCCTAGTGTCTGGGCACTGCAAACACTGTGGACCTACTCTTGCCTAGTGTCTGGGCACTGCAAACACGGTGGCCCTACTCTTGCCTAGTGTCTGGGCACTACAAACATGGTGGCCCTACTCTTGCCCCCAGCCCGCCCTAGTGTCTGGGCACTGCAAACACGGTGGCCCTACTCTTGCCTAGTGTCTGGGCACTGCAAACACGGTGGCCCTACTCTTGCCTAGTGTCTGGGCACTACAAACGTGGTGGCCGTACTCTTGCCTAGTGTCTGGGTACTGCAAACGCGGTGGACCTACTCTTGCCCCCAGCCTGCCTTAGTGTCTGGGCACTGCAAACACGGTGGCCCTACTCTTGCCCCCAGCCTGCCTTAATGTCTGGGCACTGCAAACACGGTGGCCCTACTCTTTCCTAGTGTCTGGGCACTGCAAACACGGTGGCCGTACTCTTGCCTAGTGTCTGGGCACTGCAAACGCGGTGGCCGTACTCTTGCCCCCAGCCCGCCCTAGTGTCTGAGCACTGCAAACGTGGTGGCCCTACTCTTGCCTAGTGTCTGGGCACTGCAAACGTGGTGGACCTACTCTTGCCTAGTGTCTGGGCACTGCAAACACGGTGGACCTACTCTTGCCTAGTGTCTGGGCACTGCAAACACGGTGGCCCTACTCTTGCCCCCAGCCCGCCCTAGTGTCTGGGCACTGCAAACGCGGTGGATCTACTCTTGCCTAGTGTCTGGGCACTGCAAACACGGTGGACCTACTCTTGCCTAGTGTCTGGGCACTGCAAACACGGTGGACCTACTCTTGCCCCCAGCCCGCCCTAGTGTCTGGGCACTGCAAACGCGGTGGACCTACTCTTGCCTAGTGTCTGGGCACTGCAAACACGGTGGCCCTACTCTTGCCTAGTGTCTGGGCACTGCAAACACGGTGGCCCTACTCTTGCCCCCAGCCCGCCCTAGTGTCTGGGCACTGCAAACGCGGTGGACCTACTCTTGCCTAGTGTCTGGGCACTGCAAACACGGTGGCCCTACTCTTGCCTAGTGTCTGGGCACTGCAAACGTGGTGGCCCTACTCTTGCCTAGTGTGTGGGCACTGCAAACACGGTGGACCTACTCTTGCCTAGTGTCTGGGCACTGCAAACACGGTGGACCTACTCTTGCCTAGTGTCTGGGCACTGCAAACGTGGTGGCCCTACTCTTGCCTAGTGTCTGGGCACTGCAAACGCGGTGGACCTACTGTTGCCTAGTGTCTGGGCACTGCAAACACGGTGGCCCTACTCTTGCCTAGTTTGTGGGTACTGCAAACGTGGTGGCCCTACTCTTGCCTAGTGTCTGGGCACTGCAAACGCGGTGGACCTACTCTTGCCTAGTGTCTGGGCACTGCAAACACGGTGGACCTACTCTTGCCTAGTGTCTGGGCACTGCAAACGTGGTGGCCCTACTCTTGCCTAGTGTCTGGGCACTGCAAACGCGGTGGACCTACTGTTGCCTAGTGTCTGGGCACTGCAAACACGGTGGCCCTACTCTTGCCTAGTTTCTGGGTACTGCAAACGTGGTGGCCCTACTCTTGCCTAGTGTCTGGGTACTGCAAACGCGGTGGACCTACTCTTGCCTAGTGTCTGGGTACTGCAAACGCGGTGGACCTACTCTTGCCTAGTGTCTGGGCACTGCAAACACGGTGGCCCTACTCTTGCCTAGTGTCTGGGCACTGCAAACGCGGTGGACCTACTCTTGCCCCCAGCCCGCCCTAGTGTCTGGGCACTGCAAACACGGTGGCCCTACTCTTGCCTAGTGTCTGGGCACTGCAAACGCGGTGGACCTACTCTTGCCCCCAGCCCGCCCTAGTGTCTGAGCACTGCAAACACGGTGGCCCTACTCTTGCCTAGTGTCTCGGCACTGCAAACGCGGTGGACCTACTCTTGCCTAGTGTCTGGGCACTGCAAACACGGTGGTCCTACTCTTGCCTAGTGTCTGGGCACTGCAAACACGGTGGGCCTACTCTTGCCTAGTGTCTGGGCACTGCAAACACGGTGGACCTACTCTTGCCCCCAGCCTGCCTTAGTGTCTGGGCACTGCAAACACGGTGGCCCTACTCTTGCCTAGTGTCTGGGCACTGCAAACACGGTGGCCCTACTCTTGCCTAGTGTCTGGGCACTGCAAACACGGTGGCCCTACTCTTGCCAAGTGTCTGGGCACTGCAAACACGGTGGCCCTACTCTTGCCTAGTGTCTGGGCACTGCAAACACGGTGGCCCTACTCTTGCCCCCAGCCTGCCTTAGTGTCTGGGCACTGCAAACACGGTGGCCCTACTCTTGCCAAGTGTCTGGGCACTGCAAACACGGTGGCCCTACTCTTGCCTAGTGTCTGGGCACTGCAAACACGGTGGCCCTACTCTTGCCCCCAGCCCGCCCTAGTGTCTGGGCACTGCAAACACGGTGGCCCTACTCTTGCCTAGTGTCTGGGCACTGCAAACGCGGTGGACCTACTCTTGCCCCCAGCCCGCCCTAGTGTCTGGGCACTGCAAACACGGTGGACCTACTCTTGCCCCCAGCCCGCCCTAGTGTCTGGGCACTGCAAACACGGTGGCCCTACTCTTGCCTAGTGTCTGGGCACTGCAAACACGGTGGACCTACTCTTGCCCCCAGCCCGCCCTAGTGTCTGGGCACTGCAAACACGGTGGCCCTACTCTTGCCCCCAGCCCGCCCTAGTGTCTGGGCACTGCAAACACGGTGGACCTACTCTTGCCTAGTGTCTGGGCACTGCAAACACGGTGGCCCTACTCTTGCCTAGTGTCTGGGCACTGCAAACACGGTGGACCTGCTCTTGCCTAGTGTCTGGGCACTGCAAACACGGTGGCCCTACTCTTGCCTAGTGTCTGGGCACTGCAAACACGGTGGACCTACTCTTGCCCCCAGCCCGCCCTAGTGTCTGGGCACTGCAAACACGGTGGACCTACTCTTGCCTAGTGTCTGGGCACTGCAAACGCGGTGGACCTACTCTTGCCTAGTGTCTGGGCACTACAAACACGGTGGCCCTACTCTTGCCTAGTGTCTGGGCACTGCAAACACGGTGGACCTACTCTTGCCTAGTGTCTGGGCACTGCAAACGCGGTGGACCTACTCTTGCCTAGTGTCTGGGCACTGCAAACACGGTGGACCTACTCTTGCCCCCAGCCCGCCCTAGTGTCTGGGCACTGCAAACACGGTGGCCCTACTCTTGCCTAGTGTCTGGGCACTACAAACGCGGTGGACCTACTCTTGCCCCCAGCCCGCCCTAGTGTCTGGGCACTGCAAAGGTGGTGGCCCTACTCTTGCCCCCAGCCCGCCCTAGTGTCTGGGCACTGCAAACACGGTGGACCTACTCTTGCCTAGTGTCTGGGCACTGCAAACACGGTGGCACTACTCTTGCCTAGTGTCTGGGCACTGCAAACACGGTGGACCTACTCTTGCCTAGTGTCTGGGCACTGCAAACACGGTGGCCCTACTCTTGCCTAGTGTCTGGGCACTGCAAACACGGTGGACCTACTCTTGCCCCCAGCCCGCCCTAGTGTCTGGGCACTGCAAACACGGTGGCCCTACTCTTGCCTAGTGTCTGGGCACTGCAAACACGGTGGACCTACTCTTGCCTAGTGTCTGGGCACTGGAAACACGGTGGACCTACTCTTGCCCAGTGTCTGGGCACTGCAAACACGGTGGCCCTACTCTTGCCAAGTGTCTGGGCACTGCAAACACGGTGGCCCTACTCTTGCCTAGTGTCTGGGCACTGCAAACACGGTGGCCCTACTCTTGCCTAGTGTCTGGGCACTGCAAACACGGTGGCCCTACTCTTGCCTAGTGTCTGGGCACTGCAAACACGGTGGCCCTACTCTTGCCTAGTGTCTGGGCACTGCAAACGCGGTGGCCCTACTCTTGCCTAGTGTCTGGGCACTGCAAAGGCGGTGGACCTACTCTTGCCCCCAGCCCGCCCTAGTGTCTGGGCACTGCAAACACGGTGGACCTACTCTTGCCTAGTGTCTGGGCACTGCAAACGCGATGGACCTACTCTTGCCTAGTGTCTGGGCACTGCAAAGGCGGTGGCCCTACTCTTGCCTAGTGTCTGGGCACTGCAAAGGCGGTGGCCCTACTCTTGCCCCCAGCCCGCCCTAGTGTCTGGGCACTGCAAACACGGTGGCCCTACTCTTGCCCCCAGCCCGCCCTAGTGTCTGGGCACTGCAAACGCGATGGACCTACTCTTGCCTAGTGTCTGGGCACTGCAAAGGCGGTGGCCCTACTCTTGCCCCCAGCCCGCCCTAGTGTCTGGGCACTGCAAACACGGTGGGCCTACTCTTGCCTAGTGTCTGGGCACTGCAAACGCGATGGACCTACTCTTGCCTAGTGTCTGGGCACTGCAAAGGCGGTGGCCCTACTCTTGCCTAGTGTCTGGGCACTGCAAAGGCGGTGGCCCTACTCTTGCCCCCAGCCCGCCCTAGTGTCTGGGCACTGCAAACACGGTGGCCCTACTCTTGCCCCCAGCCCGCCGTAGTGTCTGGGCACTGCAAACGCGATGGACCTACTCTTGCCTAGTGTCTGGGCACTGCAAAGGCGGTGGCCCTACTCTTGCCCCCAGCCCGCCCTAGTGTCTGGGCACTGCAAACACGGTGGGCCTACTCTTGCCTAGTGTCTGGGCACTGCAAACGCGATGGACCTACTCTTGCCTAGTGTCTGGGCACTGCAAAGGCGGTGGCCCTACTCTTGCCTAGTGTCTGGGCACTGCAAACGCGGTGGACCTACTCTTGCCTAGTGTCTGGGCACTGCAAACACGGTGGGCCTACTCTTGCCTAGTGTCTGGGCACTGCAAACGCGATGGACCTACTCTTGCCTAGTGTCTGGGCACTGCA
>JAWQFJ010033063.1:12500-17500 GCA_034096865.1 Theodoxus fluviatilis
TCTGAGTTTAGAGATAAATCGGGGTTAAAATAGCTCGCCGTTCTCAATACGGGCCCAGGATTGTTAAAGACCCCAGGTATATAAACGAATAAATAAACGAATGAATGAAATGTTAATGGGTTATCCGTCTTTGAAGGCTATGTAAGCCCGTTGCTCATGGAATTCATTACAGTTGGTTTTCTGCAGATAGCAAGTCAAGTTTCCATTTCCACAGTTATTGCCTTTTACGAATCGCGTAGAGAAACGCGGTGGGTCCTTTGTTACCCCCAGTCCCCAGAGGGCTCAGAAAGATGAAGAAGCTTTGTGGCGCCACAGTGTGTTAGATAAGAGAACAAGAAGAACTGTCTTAAGTGCGAGTTTTCTCCATACCACAAGGAGGAGAAGCATCGGTTGAAATAACGCATATCCTTTACATTCAAGATTTCTTTTCCTCAGTAAAACTTTAATAGGTCTAGCGCAAAGTCGTCCCAGATCAAGCCACGGAACTGTACGTGTCCTCACAGTTTATCACTCACGCTGGTGGAGATGGCACGTGTGCTGGGACGACCACTGGCTCCACAGTATCCATTGCCGTTAATATTATTTGGACCAATAAGCTTTTCTGTAGCACTGATCAAGCCACATGTCACACACGCTCTTTCATGAAACGGTCGTGACTGTTTAAATGTTAAACAATAAATTGCAATCCCCATTCCCCTCAGTGATCAACTTTTGGACCACGTGATGCTGCTGCGGCTGCCGCTCGATGCTAACGGTAATGCTGTGTCTTGAAGGACCCATCCATTGTCACGTGGTCTTTCTTACACCATCGGGTCACTCGACGCCTTTTAAACTGCCCGCATCTCCAGCGCCTCCTGGCCGCAGCGAGCTGCATTTCAACTCTCTCCCTTGGACAGCCTCTCTAGTGAGGAGAGGAAGGAAGACAGGACAAACTGCTGATCCCAGGTCTGCAACGCTGTGTGTATAGGCTGTGCTGTGGCCATGTTTCAACTTCGTGAGTTGCACAGGAGTC
Organism: Theodoxus fluviatilis; assembly: GCA_034096865.1. Classification (NCBI taxonomy): domain Eukaryota; kingdom Metazoa; phylum Mollusca; class Gastropoda; order Cycloneritida; family Neritidae; genus Theodoxus; species Theodoxus fluviatilis. Next base: position 13,513 of record JAWQFJ010033063.1, read on the forward strand.
ACTTCAGGAGATTTATCGGTCCTTAAAATCAGCAACAGAACCGTGATGTGTGGAACAGAGTAATATAACTGTCTGTTACGATTAAAACGAAGGAAAACTGTCGCTGTTGTAAATCATAGAACTCTTTACCGATTTAGTTTTTCGAAAAGGAAGAAAAGAGACGAGTAATCGGCAACGCTTTCATTATTATTTCGACAGACGAGGCAAAACTGTGAGAGTACATTCATTTTTGGAACGAGGTCTCGGCATTTAGTCAGGTCCCGGATGTGAGTTTGCGTCGTTCTGTCATGCGCGTTTTCTCCTTCCTTTTGACATTCTTCAGTCCATGTCCAAAACCTAAAAAAAGACAACAATCCTGTGCTCATTATCATCCTCAAGCACAGAGATCCCACCTTCATCTACCCTTCTGAGACTTAGAAAGTAAGGAAGTGAGTTTTACGCTCGCGCACACACACACACATACACACACACACACACACACACACACACACACACACACACACACACACACACAAACAGAGAGAGAGAGGGAGGGGGAAGGAGAGAGAGAGAGAGAGAAAGAGAGAGCGAGAGAGAGAGAGAGAAAGGGGGGGAGAGGGGGGGGTGGAGAGAGAGAGAGAGAGAGAGAGAGAGAGAGAGAGAGAGAGAGAGAGAGAGAGAGGAGAGAAGAGAGAGAGAGAGAGAGAGAGAGAGAGAGAGAGAGAGAGAGAGAGAGAGAGAGAGAGAGAGAGAGAGAGAGAGAGAGAGAGAAGAGAGAGAGAGAGAGAGAGCGAGAGCGAGAGAGAGAGAGAATGGAACTGAACTGAACTTTATTGCGAAGACCAATGGCCCAGTGCAAATACAACCTTGAATTGCAATTGTGAGGCGTAGTATCATGCTAATCGTAATCCCACTGTTCTATGCTACCGTTACGCCTGTCTTCATAAGCCATTCACTGTTGTGCATCAACATGCACCAACTCTCGAAAAGTAATGGTAGCAAAAAAAATTATAAAGGAAGGTACGGAGAGAGAGAGAGAGAGAGAGAGAGAGAGAGAGAGAGAGAGAGAGTATACGTCTGACCTAATCTCATACTACTCATCTACGTGCCCATGGCCGTGAGGACACCTCCATAGACTGCCTGCGTGCACGTGTAAAGTCGCGCATCTCCACTGCGCACCAGTGTACAACTTCACTCTACATCCCCCGCACATACAAACAGGCCAATGCACTACAACGACCCATTCAACTTGATGTCGCATCCCTTGTGTACCTCTCCCCCACCTACACTGCAAAACGCAAGCTTCCTCACACCCATCCCAGCCAGTTTTTCCTCCCCGACTTTCCCCTGCAGTCTTCCTGGCTGAACAACCCATCCCCACTAGGCCAGTACAGGCCGTTCCTTGGTCCCCACGAAAGATGGAGAAGACAGCGCAAAGACGAGGTAAGTCACAGACTAAAGCTCCAGCGGAGACAAATGAGTGGGCAGACGAAGAAAAATTGGGAAGAGGCTCCTTTCAAATCTTCCAAGCGTTCTAGACAACAACAACAACAAAACCCCACACAAAACAAAGCCACCACGCAGACAGGGAGACCACGCTGGAGACTGCTCATGCACGGACCCACGAGAGTGGAGAGAGCACACTTGGGAGGTACGGCAGCCAACTGGTCATTACACAGCTGTAGAAATACACTGTGTCAGAATTTGCTTGACCACTGCTAAGCAGGCTGGCTGCAATGGGAGGGGAACTTATGTATGAGATCAAGTGCAGACAACCCACTGTTAACAAGGACTCGTTCCCCATTCGTTAGTCCATTTATTTATTCTTTTTTATTCATTCATTTTATTCATTCGTTCATTTATTCATTCGAATATGTGAACAAGTCCTTGCTGATAGTGACTGGCTCGTAAACAACTTTTGATGAATGGGCAGTGCGGCAGCTTACCATTCCTTGACACTAGAATGAGTCGCGTGAAAGTAAGTGTCAAACAGGTTGAAAGAACATGAAGGGAAGTGCGAACAAATAAGAAGCAAAGCAAGGGGGGGGGGTCTCGTTGCCGTAGAGACCAGTCGTCCTTTCTAGAGAGAGAAAGTCCATCTTCCAATGTTGCCGCCAGGTGGCATCTCATGCTGCTTGGCGGTTCCTTGTCCATTCCCCAGGTCTCGGTGACAGCGCGCTCCACCTGTGACGGTGCCACCTAGCGGCAGACTGTGCATGCAGTTCTCAAGGAGCAGGAGACGCCTCGGTGCCACATACCTGCAGAGCCGAGCTGGGACTGCTTGACCTCGGGCTACTTGGTCCAGCCAGTCAGGAAACGCTCTAAGGCGAGATCCTTGCAGCCCAAGGCGAGGAAGACGATGGAGGAGACTCGGTCGTAGAGCTTGCCAATGATCGGGATGTTGGAGATGAAGTTGTGGGCCTTGGATAATGAAGAATGGAGGATTTAATGAATGCGGGTTTCTTACGGCTTATCAGCCTTCGTAGCCTATGTGACATAACTTTATAGATCACATTTGACCCCGTTGCTAAGGACTTGTAACACTCACCCCATCTGGCAACTCCCTCAGTCCTTGTCTCAGAAGGACTGATTGGCGGTGGTCGACTACAATGTGCAATAGCTTTATATTGAATTGTATTTTTTGTATCAATCACGCTTGCAGCAATTTAAAACGTAATGTTTCGGGATACCAAGTAGTCAAAACACGTCTGACTATGTACCTTCCGCTGGATTAGATCTAAATGTTTCTTGTGGTTAAAATGGGAGTTAATTGCGACACGTGGTTTGGGTTCGATCGCCCAGTGTGGTCTGAGCTCACGCTGGAGACATTTTGATTTGACACTGTGTCGAGGCTCCCCTAGAGCGTGTCTGCCTGCTGGGGCGCGTTGCTCAGCCTACCTGGTTGGCAATAATAGGCCGGTGTCAACACGTGTCATCCACGTGACTGCCTTTACATCCGCTTTCATCACGTGTCACATGGTGACACCGGCCTATTCCTTGCAAGTTCTTGCAAGGTTCCTAGCGTAAGCAACGAGCCCCTGAGTTTCGACCACGGCTGTGCAACAGGTGTCGCCCGTTGTTTGCAACTACTGAGGGGATGTCGACCGAGTCCTGCTACTCGTGACACCATATGCTCTTCAGCCAGATCTCCTCCAGCCAGGGTCTCTAAGAGGCCCCAGCCTCTGTCTAGAATGGAAGGCGCTTTTTACAAATCGGAGATTAGTCATTAAGACTGGAAGCATACCGTTCTTTAAACCCTCGATCTTGAAAAATGACTTTTCCCACCTGTCAGCTTTGACAGCCTAAAACTCCCTGAAAATACGATTATATCATTCTAAAGGAAATTCTGAGGTTATATTGGCCGTACAAATATTTCAAACCGTAGTGGATAACTCCTTTTGTGGTTGATGGTCATATACTCAATACATTCTTTCACCACTATTAATTGAATGAAGTTGAGTCAGTCAAGTACATTTGGTCGGCTTCTAATTATGCCAGAAGATGTAGTACTGTAGTGTGCAGACTGTTCTAAGCCGCGTGCGAGAAAGGTGACGGGAAATCCATTGGACACAACAACTTACCTCCTTGTGGAAGGTTCTCAGCACTACACGTGGAAAAAGATTACGACAGGACGTAGTTTGCGCAATCGTATAGTTGGTTAGTTAGTTAGTTAGTTAGCTAGTTAGTTAGTGTGTATTGTTTGGATGTGTGTGTGTGTTTGTGAGTGTGTGTTTGTGTGTGTGTGTGTGTGTGTATGTGTTTGTGTGTGTGTGTTTGTGTGTGTTTGTGTGTGTGTCTGTGTTTGTGCATGTGATTGTATGTGTGTGTGTATGTGTGTGTGTGTGTGTGTGTGTGTGTGTGTGTGTGTGAGTGTGTGTGTGTGTGTGTGTGTTATGCGTGAGCGCGTGCGTTTGAGTTTTCTCATGTGGCACAATTGTCTAGTCATGTGTATTGCACTTTCGATAGTTTCCAAGCGACAGGTGGCGCGACAAGTCACATCTAACTAGTC
>JAWQFJ010033063.1:30000-32500 GCA_034096865.1 Theodoxus fluviatilis
CGTGTGACATGTGGCTTGATCAGTGTTACAGAAAAGCTTATTGGTCCAAATAATATTAACGGCAATGGATACTGTGGAGCCAGTGGTCGTCCCAGTACACGTGCCATCTCCACCAGCGTGAGTGATAAACTGTGAGGACTTTACAGTTCCATGGGTTGATCTGGGACGACTTTGCGCTAGACCTATTAAAGTTTTACTGAGGAAAAAAAAAGCTTGAATGTAAAGGATATATGCGTTATTTCAACCGATGCTTCTCCTCCTTGTGGTATGGAGAAAACTCGCACTGGAGACAGTTCTCCTTGTTCTCTTATCTAACACACTGTGGCGCCACAAAGCTTCTTCATCTTTCTGAGCCCTTTGTGGACTGGGGGTAACAAAGGACCCACCGCGTTTCTCTACGCGATTCGTAAAAGGCAACATCTGTGGAAATGGAAACTTGACTTGTTATCTGCAGAAAACCAACTGTAATGAATTCCATGAGCAACGGGCTTACATAGCCTTCAAAGACGGATAACCCATTAACATTTCATTCATTCGTTTATATATTCGTTTATATACCTATGGTTTTTAACAATCCTGGGCCCGTATCCAAAACGGCGAGTTATTTTGATCCCGATTTATCTCTAAACTCAGACGATTCCAACTATCTGTTCCGCTCTCCCTTGGCTGGAAACTAATATATATAGCAAAGTGCAACCTAGGATCCTCTGACGAACGTACCTTATCTAACCGATCAAGATAACCCGGGGTTAGGGGATAAATCGAGTGTTAAATAGATAAATCGCCGTTCTGGATATCAGTATATATAGCAAAGCGCAACCTAGGATCGTCTGACGAGCGTACCTTATCTAACCGATCAAGATCACGCGGGGCTAGGGGATAAATCGAGTGTTAAAAAGATAAATCGCCGTTCTGGATACGGGCCCTGGGGTTTTTAACAATCCTGAGGACAATGAAAAATGCGATAGAGGGCTTCAGCCTTGAGAAAGGAAACACAAATCAACGGAAAACCAAGAGTTTTCTTTCCTCTCTCTGGGCATATCCTTTGCTAAGATTTTCTGCATTTGGACCTCCATCTACGACTATTCTCCTCAGCAACTACCCCCCCCGCCCGCCGGGGGGGTAGTTGCTGAGGAGAATAGTCGTAGATGGAGGTCAAATGAAGAAAATCTAGCAAAGAATGCCCAAGAAGGAAGAAAACTCTTGTTTCCTTGATTTGTGTTTCCTTTCTCAAGGCTGAAGCCCTCTATCGCATTTTTCATTGTCCTCAGGATTGTTAAAAACCCCAGGGCCCGTATTCAGAACGGCGATTTATCTTTTTAACACTCGATTTATCCCCTAACCCCGGGTTATCTTGATCGGTTAGATAAGGTACGCTCGTCAGACTATCCTAGGTTGCGCTTTGCTATATCTACTGGTATCCAGAACGGTGATTTATCTTTTTAACACTCGATTTATCCCCTACACCGGTTAATCTTGATCGGTTAGATAAGGTACGCTCGTCAGAGGATACTAGGTTGCTCTTTGCTATATATACTGGTTTCCAGCCAAGGGAGAGCGGAACAGACAGTTGGAATCGTCTGAGTTTAGAGATAAATCGGGGTAAAAATAACTCGCCGTTCTGGACACGGGCCCGGGATTGTTAAAAACCACAGGTATATAAACGAATATATATAAACGAATGAATGAAATGTTAATGGGCTATCCGTCTTTGAAGGCTATGTAAGCCCGTTGCTCATGGAATTCATTACAGTTGGTTTTCTGCAGATAACAAGTCACGTTTTCATTTCCACAGATGTTGCCTTTTACGAATCGCGTAGAGAAACGCGGTGGGTCCTTTGTTACCCCCAGTCCACAGAGGGCTCAGAAAGATGAAGAAGCTTTGTGGCGCCACAGTGTGTTAGATAAGAGAACAAGGAGAACTGTCTCCAGTGCGAGTTTTCTCCATACCACAAGGAGGAGAAGCATCGGTTGAAATAACGCATATATCCTTTACATTCAAGCTTTTTTTTTCCTCAGTAAAACTTTAATAGGTCTAGCGCAAAGTCGTCCCAGATCAACCCATGGAACTGTAAAAGTCCTCACAGTTTTATCACTCACGCTGGTGGAGATGGCACGTGTACTGGGACGACCACTGGCTCCACAGTATCCATTGCCGTTAATATTATTTGGACCAATAAGCTTTTCTGTTGCACTGATCAAGCCACATGTCACACACGCTCTTTCATGAAACGGTCGTGACTGTTTAAATGTTAAACAATAAATTGCAATCCCCATTCCCCTCAGTGACCAACTTTTGGACCACGTGATGCTGCTGCGGCTGCCGCTCGATGCTAACGGTAATGCTGGGTCTTGAATTTTCCATCTATTGTCACGTGGTCTTTCTTACACCATCGGGTCACTCGACGTCTTTCAAACTACCCGCATCACCAGCGTCTCCTGGCCGCAGCGGGCTCCATTTCAACTCTCTCCCTTGGACAACCTCTCTAGTGAGGGGAGG